>BGPR01000545.1:491875-521405 GCA_013235015.1 Araneus ventricosus
ATGAAAAGAAGTCTTGCTGGAAAGCATGTTTCACAGACTTAGGCTACCTTCCAATATAAAGGGAGATAAAACTTGATAATGAAAATCAAAACCCACTAAACGATTTCTCGTCAAATTCGGTGCCATTGTAGTTTATTTTTTTGTAGCGGGAGGAGAAAATGAAGAGAAGAAGGGTACTTAGTCCTAAAAATATTTTAAGTTACACTGAAACTTTCGTATATAAATATGACACAATATAATCACCTACGACAACAACAAAATATCATGTACAACCATCATCAATCAATGGCAGATTTGTTACTTAGTTATCCATCAGATTCCCAGCACAAAATACCAACAATGAACTTTCCGTAACCCCCAGCTTCCAAAACATCTAAATTACCGCGTAAGAAAGAATTCTGACATACAAAATTAATTGCAGTGGCCTGTTCCGAATTTATTTCATGCATGTAATTCGTGAGAGGTTTTCGAAATTCGCTTTTTTTCCCTGTTTCTCGTCCCCGAGGCAAACGGTCTCCCGTTTCCCTTTCGCTACCGCTGTTGTTGACGACAAACCATCTTCCTGTTTGGCCTTTCGAGACCTGCATTAACCACGTTTCCCTGCAAAGTTGCCACATTTAACCCCGAAGAACAAAAGCATGTTTCATTTCCAGCCAAGAGGCGCAAAAACAGCGGCAAAAAAAAGAAAAGGAAGCAAATTGAAGAAGCGTTTTGCCCGCTTCCGTAAATTACCCGCGACACTTTCAATCCACAAAATAAAACTTCGTTCCTCCTCCTCCTAAAAGCTTGTTTGAAAAACTTCTGCTGCCATCCCTCCCCCCCTTTCTTTCTTCGAGAACGAAAGAACAACACCAGCGGTGTAAAAAGTAAAGGGGCATAAATGGATGTAGCTATATGTTACACACCTTTAAAACGACAGAAGGTGTGAGATAATGCATGCTATCGCATCATCCAGCATTATCTCAAATTAGTTTACGGCGGAGATGCATTTTCTGCTCGGTTGCTGCTTCAGTCTTCTGAGGTTTTCATTGCATTTTTGTGGGGGGGTTTTGTTGTTGTTATTCGTTTCCCCCCACTTTTTGTGGCACCAGTGAACAAGATAATGGAAATCAGTAGGAGAAGCCGTTGATGACAAAACAATTGTGTTGAACTTGTAAAACAAATGCCCTGAAGTACGAAAGTTTTAATCGAGATGGACAATCCAGGTTACAAAGTTTGAAGAAGCTAGGAATTGAATTACCGAGTTTGATGTATTGTCTGAGAAAGGATAGTAAAAAATAAATAGGTTCTAGAACATGCATTTACAATGACGAAGTTTTGGGACATATGGATGGTTACATTTTGATATTCTTAATAATGTCAAACAATTTTAAATTGCAAAAGTCAGAATTTTTAAAATTGTTTTAGCATTGGCAATATTCTGAAACACAGGTCAAGTATATGGAATTCATTCTAATAATTCAGCATTTAAAAATCTAATTAACAATTAATAAATGCATAAATTTTTTGTTGTTGTAAATGCTCATAGATTCAGCTTAATTTTTAATTTAATTGAAATGAAAACATTTAAGTATACATTTAAAGAATCATTTTTTTTAATACTCTAAGACTTAATTTTGTTAACAGTGAATCGTGAGGACGAATGGGATTGCTCAATTTCGGAATGTGAAATCTTACTAGTTTTCCAAATGTTCCACAAAAGATGCTATAATTTTAGATCTTTCAAATACTAATTAAATACTGGAAAACAGAAATAACAGAATAAACAATTTTCACGTAAAATATTTTATTTAAATTAGAAGAGTGATGCAAAAAATAGACAACAGAATAATAACATTCATACATAAATTCTGGTCTACAAGATGTTCTCGCACTGTCCATGTACCTGAACAAGAATTAGTTCTAAAAAGCTCCGACTCACGTTCTGCAATATTCACTATTAAGGTATATATATATAAGATCGGTTTGCTTACTTAGAAACACACATCTTTAATTCTTTCGGCTATTGGGAACTAGTTATTTTTAAACTTTATAAAATAACAGATCGAACAGTAATGAATTTACCAAGAAGGTATAAAATTATGTTTTGGTTTTATCTTTGTTACTGCTATATAAATTTCTAATGCTTTTCATAACCCATACACAAGACATTCGCAAATTGAAAAGGATTAAGAAACTTTGGGTTAGAAAGCAAGCGTTTTATTCCAGAAGATTCTGCATATAATTTTTCACATTGATTCCTCTTCTATTCTGCTTCATCACATCCACAACAATGATTACACACAATACAAGAGGAAAATAGCACACATTTTCCTATAAAACTTTCTGTCTTTTAAAGTGACGTGATCATGGGACAAAGAGAGTATATATAAAATAGTCTGGTCATTGGGCAATATTATAAAATAGATAGAACAGTCTGGTCATTGGGCAATATTATAGAATAGATAGAACAGTCTGGTCATTGGGCAATATTATAAACCTGCCACTAGTCTTTTAACGCAATATTAAAAATTGACAACAAATGACCTTCTTCTAATTCTTTTGTTATATGCTTACAAAAAACATATCAGCCATATTAACATGTAGTCCCTTTTATAAAGATTTGGCCGACTGTGACATTTCTACGACCTGTGGTAACTACATGAATAAACAACAATAGCAAATTATCTTACACCTTATTTCCATGCGCCTACACATTGTTATGAACAATTAAAAATTCAACGATTCTAATATCAAATGAACTCGGCAGAATTCACAATACTTTTATTTCTTCAACAACGCTCTTTATCAGTTCTGGCATCTACAACATAAACCTTGACTTTCCGCAACCCCTATATCTCAAAAGGATTCGAAGAATAATTGCAAGGCACACAAACATTCATAAATATTAACTTCAACATCCATATTCATAATAGAGAATTAATGAAAACAACGAAAGAGCAAAACGAATCAGGTGAATCGCTATTAAGGTAGAAATAAAAGACACTTGCGAGCCTTGCACCGTGCTCTGTACATCTCAGACCAGAGGAACTGGGACAATATAATTAATCAGGTGAATTGTTAATTAACCTGAAGCGAATTCTTCTGTAAATGCGTGTGTGCGAATTCCGACCACGTACGTGCTTATCTTTTAACAGATAAGGGAGATAAATTTTTGAATTTTTTTTGTAGCCAGACCATTGCTTTCGATGGATCGGATCTGTTCTTCTTAAAGATTTGAAGAATGAAAGTATTGACTGATATCTTTATTTTATATTACGTTAGTTTTAACGGAAAATTCTTAACATTTAATATCTGGGGCCCGACTTTCCACATTAGTTCTAATCGCACTCAACTTTTAATCAATTTCGGAATTATTAAGTTTTGAATTTCAAAATAGTTTTGAGTTATTAATCTGAATTTACTGTTTTTTTTAAGAATGATATTTTATTTTTGTAACAGAATATACTTTTTTTTTAAATTTTGACTTTGACTTTCCAATATTTTTTTATTTTTAGTTTACATCTGATGACTTCATACTCTTTTTTTGTTGTTGTTGCTTCACATACTCCTAAGAAAGCGTGCTGGTAGGCTATAAATCACTATCAATTACTGATTTGATGTAACAGTAGTTAAAATATTTGTTTTCGTTCAATACCCTATGTATGAATAAAAAACATGAATTTAAAAGCGAAAAATCGGCATTTGTAAATTATAGATTCACATTAATTTTGGTGCACAGAAGTTTGCTTCTTGAAACTGTTTATCCACCGTAATTCGAAATCTCTGATCACGTAGAAATTATCAAAGCCATTGAGTCCAAATATGGTTCTGCAGGCCCAATGTGAACATGGAATTAGTTTGTACTCTCCGTTTTAAAAACTATTCGAATACATAATGTAAACTAAACATATTAAAAAAACCCCCGGTTTACAAAAAGCTTCTAAAGATGTCTTGTTGTCTTTGAGACGATTTTTGAGAGAGATCTTGGACATGGGAGATGTTTGTGACTTGTATATTGAAGATGTCCAAGAAGGTAAAGAGATCTTTTTTTCGGAATTCTTCAACTTTAAATACCACGCCTCTACATTTTAATTATATTACACGATAAAATTTAAAATTAGTATCTAATTGATTTTGAAAAAAGTGTTTGTTTTATGTTTTTAATGTACTAATTAATGCAAATTAAATTCATAAGAAAGATTACTGGACAAAATTGACAACCAAAAAGAGAGAAAAACACTACGTGTTCATGGCCATGGGGATATTATTTATTTTCTCGGACAGCAAACCCTCATTTCCAAAATTTCATGTTTGCACATAATAAGAATAGAAAAAGAAAAGAAAGAAAGAAAGAAAACCCTACATTATTAGAAATGCACCACACACAAATTTACTCAAACGACAGATGAAAAGATTTGTCTTTTGAGGCATTTCTTTTTATTCCAAATTCCAAATCTTCGTTAATATAATCATACCACACTTTTCCAAGACAGTGTTTATTTAACGCTCAACAACACCGTTTAGGCGTTTCATTTCCACCCAAAACAAACGCAGACGATTTTTCTTGCACTTACACACACACTCACAGCAGACGATATATACCTCTCCTCTGGGAAGGGAACACGGACGTTGGAAAACTATATATATAAACACAGCGTGGAAAAACAGCAACTAAATGGATTTTCAAAATGGAATTTACTTTTATCTACTTTTCCATAGTCTTTTTTTATTTATTTAAAGAAAAGAAGCAGGGACAGTGACAGATATTATCCTTCTCTGGCAAACAAACCCTCGGGCGAAATGGGTAAGAGGATGTTAGGTCCATGTCTTTTCCAGCGTTTTCTTTTCGCCATTTTTATTTTTATAAACAAGAAAGATAGTGTACCTTACACAGGTAGCTCTAAAATTGAAATCGTGACTTACCAAGTTGAGATATTCTGATAAGAGGTTGGATGCCATCTTGCCACGACCCCTCGCCCCCGCCGATGAGTGACGTCATCAAGAAGATGATGAGGCAATGTCGTTGGCACTGGGAAGCCAGGAAGATGATGTTCCGAGACCTCTTGCAAGATGTCATCTTGGGACTCAAGTTTTCAGATTTTTTATGATAGTTATTTTTCTTTACAAGGATGTTTTGGTTTCTTGCTTTGTGCTTCTTCTTCTTTCAAGAAATTTGACTATTAATTAAAGATGAGGTTAATGCTCCTTTAGGGAGAGTATAGAAGAAGATTTTGACCCCATCTTTGATGGGGGTTCACAGAAGCAGCTGGAGACCTGGAAAGAAACAAAAATACACGGTTATTAATGCAGGAACTTGTTTTTCAAATACACAAATATATTTTGCATTACTTATTCTTTGGCTATTTTCAAATTAATTTTGATTAATTTAAGAATTAATTAATGTAACAGTTTATTAAAATTATTACTGATTTCAAGAAGGAATGCTTTTAAGAAATTTTACTAATAACACTACTAATACATTTCAATTAAAAATTAAGTTTAAAATTAATTTTTAATTAATTTTCATATATTTATTATGCACGTTTACATCGATTTATACAACTGCCGTTGAAAAATAAATAATTGAGCAATATGAAATTGAAATACTAGAAGATTTTACTTATTGCAAGAATTTTTCAAGTTATAACACTTGTAACGGGAGCACTGATTTAGCAGTAATTTTTATGCGTAACAAAATTTAAAACGTTGCAGCAGTTTATAAGCACTAACCTGTGTATTTTTTAGGTATAATAATTTGTTAAAAGCAAATCAGACTTCAATTATCGTGCTAATATTTTGAATTCAGTTATCGAATAAAACTTGTCTTGTCGATAATATGTAATTTCACATGTAGTATTACATTTTTTTTATAATAATGTTAAAAATACAAATATCGAAACAAGTATGAAATGAAATAACCAAATGCGAAAAAATTGCAGGCTGAAAGATTTGTGTAATGCTAAAAGTTGAATTCCGATATTCAGTAAAATGCCACATTTTCAGGGACAGAATATTTTCCCATTTCCACGTATTACAAAATATTCCACGAATAGCAAGCCGACTGTATTGATAAAACTGAAAAAGTTTAGAGCACTGAAGTCCAACATTCACTATCACATAATCCATTTCCAAGCCTAACATTACCCAACACGAAACAAAACCGCCTTTCGACAAAAATTAGATATCATCCCCTCCCCACTCCAACCACACACTTTCATCCTTAACCACTTTCATTAAACGAATTGATCCTGTCCACTTCGTTAATACAACTTCCTTCCCTAAATATATTACAAAAATACGATAAACAGGCACATCATGTGACCTATGTGCCAACCACATTCACGCTGAGGACGGAGAGCAAAAACAAAACAAATATGAGGAAAAAAATGGCCAGGGCTGGACGTTCATCAGGCAAGGTGGACGGTGACACATGTCCGAGCGGGCCGACATGGGATATCGCGTGTGGGCAGTTACTTAATGGAATAGAGAACCATCAATACCCCCTCCCCCCAATCCTCCAAAAGCGTTCCATTTCCGGGCAAGGTCGTTCTTGGTGGCATGATGAGGTGGATGGAATAATAATAAAAAAAGAAGTCTGACTGACTGATAGAGTTATTAGATGGAAGAGTGACACGCGTAATGCGTTGCTATCTCCTGAATATTTATGCTCACCCCATTGGCAAACCTTTAAAGCCGACAAGTGATTATCGTAATGTGCTTTGGAATTGAGTACAGTGCATGACTTTCGCAAGTCACTGGCGATTTTTTTTTTTCCGGCATGTACTGTTGGTTAGTTAATTGATTCGTCGGCGATAAAGAGGTTGTTAGACTTGTTAGATGAAGGGCGATGTGTCATAAAACAGGAAAACTTAATTGAAATGTTGGTAGGATTAATGAACTTAGTATCATGCAGAAGCATGTCACATCACAGTATTTCTTTATGTCAGCAGTCCTAGTTAAAAAGTAAAAGCATTCTTTCCGGGTGGAGATTAAGAAATCTCGGCTTCGGATTATAAGTTTACATGTTTGAGTCTCGATCCTACCAAAGATCACGATGCACACGGAAGTTGTGCAATGTATATCTGTTGAAACCAAAACGCCCTCAAGCGGGACATCATCAGGATTTCGATCTCAAGTGAAATGGTATACATTACTTCAGCGGGTGCGAGAATCCTGGCTGTTAAACTCTTCAACATCAGCAATCAAAAATAATTCCTTAACTCTCCGACAGCCGAATTTTTTAAGATTACTATTTCGATTGCAACATCTGAAAACATGTTCAAATACCTTTGAGCCAAGCGAATTGTTAACTACATACAAGACTTTATTAGTATAATATGATTCAACGGGTTAAAAAAACTGAGTAAACCCACTAGCTTGAGAGAATCGCAGGATGCAACAGGAAATAGACTTGCTTCCAACCCGTGGAAATCGCGGGATAAATAGTCAAAGGGTTAGGCACGTGCATCAGAATTTGTATGTATGTAAATGTGCATGTTCGCAATATTTGGGGGTAGATATAAAAATTTTTGGGTCAGAAAAATTTCAACTGCTTAATATCTGAAATGTGTTTCCTCGGTGTTCCCAAAGGTTTCGATTCAAAGAGTTAAGTTCAAGAATAATAAACCGAAGCAATATTTCAAAATATTATGCCGTTTTATGAAAAGCTGTTTAGATGAGATTCATAAATCTGTTAGATATGTTTTCCGCGAACTTCGCTCTTTTACGCAAGATTAATCTCATTTACGTGTCTAGTCCATGGCTAGGGATTAAAGAGTTAATCATAAAGAAAGTAGTGAAAGGTATTTTTAATTTATAGTTAAGAAAAGCCATAAAATGGTAGTAAAAAGTAATGAGAGTAGTTTAAAAAGATATATAAAGAGCCATACGATTCTGTTACGGAACCGTCATTCCATCTTAACTATTTTTCAAGATTATACAAGACTAAAAAAAAAAGGGGGGATAGTTTAATGTATTTTTGAGCGCATAAAGAAAGATGATTCTGAATAATATCAAAGTATGTATTTTAGTATTGAAAACAGCTACAAGTAATCAAAACTTCAAAAGAAACAAACGTTCATACCCAATTACAGGATTACAGTTTTATGTTTGTACATAATTTCCTAAAACTTTCTAAGAAGCTTTCAAAATTTAAATGTAAAACATTATAAGCACTGATAAATTGTGAACATCCGAACTAAAATTTGACACGAATGGGAACAATATCTTTCATGTAATAGTTTAAAAATTACTCAACCTTCAAAATAAAACATGAACTACATTAACTAACTATATAAAAAGTAACTCGAAATTGATAGTGTTTTTATGAAACGCAAAATAAAGGGCCTCTTCTAAATCATACACATCATTTATTTCAGAATCATACCTTAACAGTTAACGTTATTATTTCAAAATTTTACTGTTTTTTTAAAAATTATAACTAAAAATGGCACTGAAGAGGCAGTTATTAAATTTCATTTTTACTCTTTAACGCAAAGATTTTTCAGTTTCCAGTTACCTGGAGAATTTGGGCCGTTATAGATAGAAAGGGTGGGGAGACCTCCTTAGTACCTAGTATGAAAACAATACTAAGTTTGAAAAAATATCTGGTATTATTGTTTAGCAACGGTTTCGGAAACCTTCCGCGCTTTTGCGCATGCGCCGGGCGGAGTTATTTTCATCAAAATAGGGGGCAAGTGAAGAATGGAAGGGTGATGTTTACATTTTACTCAGCGTGATCTTACAAAGAACTCCGGAAATGCGCTCATATGACTCATTGCCTGGCACCCCTTTCCGGCGTAAAATCGTCCAAAAGTGGTAGTCTCGGAATCCGTTGCCGAATAGTACATGAAACATAATATCTAGTCAACATATTAATAAACGTGAAACAATTATTGATAACTTCAAAAAAAATTGGAATAACTGAGTAGGGTATCTTTGAAATGTTCCTTCGCAAAAATCTTAAATAGTCTCCGACTACTTAATATGACCCAGTAAAAGATGGTCTTCAATCTTTCAAAACATTCAAATCTCGAAACTGCACAAGCCGAGTCATAAAAATGAGACTCTGCCACCAACTGACAGCAAGATTTTAAAGACTGAAAAACATCAAGACCTACGAGTAAGAAGATCTAAAATGGTTACAATAATCATTAAAAAAAACGAAACATCTTGATACGTCGGCCACAGTGAGCGCTTCTAAACAAAGATGTAACAATCGGAAAAAATAAACAGACCTCAAAGAAACATCCTCCAGAATTTAATTATTTCTTTAATGCCTTCACACATTGTCTCTCGGTCTAGACATCCTGTAACACCTGAGCGATTTTCTTAGAAGTAACACCATCAGTAGAATGGCGACGAGGAAAAACACACCAACAAAAAGATAGAAACAACAACAACTTTACAAAAAAGTCTCTTTTTACACCATGCCTTATGCTCCCCTGAAGCAAAGGACCCTCATAAAGAAGAGAAGCTACCGCAAACGAACAAAACACACTAAAGCGCACTCACTCGTGCGTCAGCAGCATCCAACTGCCAGCAAACAAGGTGAAAAAGAAACAACAAAATCTTTCGGAAAAAATAAAAACCGCCAAACACGGGCAGGTAAAAAAAAGCAAGAAGCAAGCAAAGTAATAAGCACCGTACGTGACTATGAGAACTAGCAGCAAGTTTTAAGGTACAAGTAAGAGGCGGTAGTTCCCTGCCTCCGTATATTTATGTGGCAGCAAAACTATCTGAAAATGTGCTACACGGAGCGCATCTACTAGTTACACTTAGGTAGTACCTGTGAATCGGAGGATCCATGCGCTTGGTGGTTTGGGGGGTGGGTATATGCGAGGATCGAATGTTTTTGAAGGAGCTGATAACCAAAACAGTAGTTTCTCAACCGTAAACAGGAAATTGTCTCTGCTATGAACTTATGTTTACACTATTAACTTAAACATCCAACAAAAACAAACTTCCAATTTCATTACTTAAGCTTTTTTTTTTTGGGGGGGGGGGTACTGCAGATGAATCTTTTCAATAACTCAAATGCGTCCGGTTTTTTTATATATCTTTTTTTTGTACGTTAAAATTATTAACATACTAACTAAAATTAGTTGGATAAAGTGCTTCAGAACAATGGGATTTTTTTCAAGCTCGTTGAATTTAAACCGGATATAAATGAAAAAAATGTAATCAAACAAATTTTGTCCTGTTTTTTCACCTTAAAATTTCCATCCAAGGGGAAGTTAAAATCATTTAAAAACTCTTAATAGCATTCTTCGAAAACAACAAAGAACCAGAATTTTTTTACACGTTTTTCGTTTAGCACAGGCGAGAGCTTCATCTTTATAACACTGTCCATTAGTAAATATGAAGATAAAGCAAATTTATTAACGTTTATAGGCTTTATCAGAATCTTCAAATTTTTCTTTTTAAAATTATTTTCCTTAATACCACAAAAACATATTAAAATACACTAAGTTTCATTAATTTTAATAGCTATCCTTAGAATCCTTCTGAGCTTTCAATTTAAAATCATTTTTCTTAATGCTGCACAAACACGTTTTCATATATTCAATTCCGGCAAATAAAAGTTTGATCGATAATAAGAGAAGCGAAGTATTCAGCACATTTTATAACTAGTTATTTTTTCAGCCACCAGATTCGAAATTAAAATTCTATTTAAATCGAAGTTTTTGTTGATCCTTCATATTGAAATGTCTCCAATTTATTTAATTAAACTTTTTAAACTTCAACTGAACTGTTTCTTTTATTTCTGGCAAGATTTTTATTAATTAGAAACCAAGAATTTTGCATCCAACCGACACATCATTTTCAAATGCAAACTATTCCGAAAGAAATAGTAAGTCATTAGTCGATTCAATTCGAAATTCGTGTAATTAATTTTTTCAGACATGCAGTAGATTAAAAAAAACGAATAATTAATGTTTTCAAGCCTGCGATATTTTTTATAACTAATCCAACTTCCAAGCAACTGAATATTAAAAAAACAACTGCGGTAGCTTGTCTCCGCTTTAAAAAAAAAGTCGCAGGTTCAAGACTCAATTCCAATCGAAGATCAGTCCTTTTTGTGTCGGCTTAAAAAAAAGTCGCAGGTTCAAGACTCAATTCCAATCGAAGATCAGCCGTGTTTGTCTCGGCTTTTTTAAAAAAGTCGCAGGTTCAAGACTCAATTCCAATCGAAGATCAGCTGTGCTTGTAGTCTGGCTTCAAAAGTCGCAGGCTCAAGAATTAACGCAATCGAAGATCACGTGGTTTGTCTGGCTTTTTTTAAAAAAGTCGCAGCGGTCTAAGACTCCAATTCCAATCAAGATCAGCCGTGTTTGTCTCTGGGCTTAAAAAGAAAAAGCCAGTCAGACCTCACCAGCATCGAATCAAGCCGTGTGTCGTGGGTATTGCGTAATGCCTAAATCCTCCAAGGAAGAAAGATCGAGACAGAGAGAGCAGGCAGATATTCCGTGAGAAGGATGGTTCTAGCGTCGTTCTCGCCATATGAGAACGATTCAAATTTAAGAGACACTTTCCAAATCATATTTTGGACGGGATGGAATAACAATCTCAAACGAAAATTCAAATTCAATTTTTCACGATTTTCACCATTAATTTGCATCGAATTTCATTTTTATTCTTTAATTTCTCATTATGATTTTTCACTTAAAGGCAATTAACATATGGAAGAAGCTTTAGATAAAAGTGACCAGTACGAAAAAAGACCCTAACCTATTGCGACCCATTTCAAAGACAATCAACACCTGAAATAAAAAAAATCCTGCATAGACAGCTCAAAGATTATGCAAATGAGACCTCACACCGACTCCTCTGCCAAATTCTTCCTTCTCTCCGGGCGAACTAGAGCATCCAGCCCCTGACTCACAACGACCAGAACAATTACTTGGCGCCTGCGCCGGCTGTGCTAGCGAAAGGGGGGGCGAACGACACACCAGACACAATCGGAATCGAGGACTGCTGACTAAAAACTCAGACCCCGTGAAAACCCTTTCCAGATCGTGCGGAACGCCACGTGATCAGAAAAGGATGAGGAAGATGAGAGAGATGAAGGGATGACGTCATCCCTCACCATGCGAACCTTAGCAAATCTCCAACTTCGCGGAGATGATGTGCGTGCTCTCGACATCAAACGGACCGCCGGACGGATGGAGAGGGGGGACTCCTGGGAAGAAAGTGGAAGAGATCTCCATCTTGAGATCACTTTTGAGATCTGTGAGTGAATAAAAGCCTAAAGTACTTGTTCATTGTCTGCATAAAAGTTGGAATGAGAGAACAGCGAAAGAAGAAAGATTTATCAGTTGGATTTAATCTTTAAATAATTAAAATTGAAGGATTGATTGATGATGTAATTATGCTTTTTTTAAACGTCACGATACATAATGTACGTGTTTTTATATTATGAGTAATAATAATAATTAAGCATAACTATATATTCCCCCCTTCCATATTGGAAAACGATCAGAAAAATTACTATGAATTTTCATAAGAAATTTTTTAAAAAAATCAACTGAAAAAATAATATTTTACATGAAATTTTTCTTTCATTTGTTAAAAATTTGTTTCATTTTGGTGTGAATAAAATATTTTTGAGGCAAAGATTTTGATTATAGGGGAGTACAAAATTTCAAGATGATATTGTTAAATTACCAGTCAGACAGAAATACAGAAAAATAATAGTCAACATAGAAAATACGAATTTATATTAAAATACTATAATTTTGTCGATTAGCTTTTGATGGATATTTTTCGTAATTAATATCTTCTCCATTTAATTCTTTATTTTTATGTCCAAGATTGAAATTTTTGAATGATAAGCCTTACAAAATTAATAATGAAATAATATTAAAGTTTAGTTCCTTACGATTGAGTCATTGCTTCCATCGAGTAAGAAGAGTTAACTGAGCCTTAAACTGTCAGTTCTGTAATTCTTTCGGGTTTGTTTCTTGAGAAACAATAGATTTTTAGAAAACAGTTCAAACTGATCATAATTAAAATCATTTCGTAACTAAATTTTGAATTAAAAAGTCACATAACATTCCAAAACTATGCTCACTTATGGAAAAAATAAGAAAAACTCAAACATACTGGATTTTCATTCTAAAAATGCGTATAGCTTTTACAAAAATTTCAAAATTAAGAATTAGGAAATTGATTACAATAAACGGTTTGCAGTTAAAATTAATTTGAGTCTAATTTCACTGACGAACAAAAATGACTGAACTGAGAAAAACTAAAAAATCTGATAACTTAATTGGTTCTCTCAACAGAATATGGCCATTATATAATTAGATCTGAAAGCCTCGAAACCTAATTTATGTAATAGCTTAATCAATCATTATATTGATTTCTTGCTTAAGTGCTGTCATAACCGTATTGTTAATAAATCAACGCTTACCAAAATAAATCAAAATTTGACGCATCCCATTAAGCGTGTCTAGTCATTCACAACAAATCATCTTGATTATCCAAAAACATTTTTTTCTGTCTTATTTACCTAAGCCCTCCTCCTTAGAAACTATCTCAGATTAATACTGTATCTTCTTTTGTAACTAAAACGAAATTCCAGTGTTCCATCCTTCCAAAACCTTAATACCACCGGTATGCGATGACAATACTACCAGCTCACAATCGATAAGGTTTTAAACATGTAGAATAAAAGGCGGACAGGGCGATTAAAATTATCGCTCACTCACAGCCGATATCGATTGTGCCTCGTATGAAAAAGGATTAAGAGTGTCATTTTCAGCGACGTCTAAAACTTAAAAAAAAAAAAGCGAGAGGGTGCGACAAAGATTAAAAAAAGAAAAAAGTGTATCGTTAATACCTAGTTTAAACACGAAGGGTCTGTCAACCCTTTTCTTTGAGATACAACATTAATGAAAGAAGTATTTTGAATGACAAGCGCCGGCGCCAAAAAACGATCGCCAAAATCTCGCCGCACAAAGGGAGAGGGTGAGAATCAACGAAAAGACTGATATATAAAAAAATAAATAAATGCGTGAAAAGCCCATCGCGATCCGGGCTTAACTGTCCGGGAAAAAGAGAGAGGGAAAGCTGCCTGACAGAGTGTAATCCGGCGTCATTAATTTCTTCTTTTAGTAATCGTGGCTCATGGTCTTAGGAGCGTTGGCCATTAACAGCTAGACACGTGACTTTCCAGATCTCACCCCGGATTTGAGCCACGAATGTCATTTCAGAACGCCAGAGATCTTTCCCTGTCCCTAACGAATTCGGCTACTAATCACTGATAGCTACCCCTGTCTGGCTGCCTGTCAGGGACCAATCCGGGTGTTAGTTTGGCAGGACATACTTTTGGGGGGAAATAAAGAGTGACATTAGTATTCCACTATTTAATGCTAGAAAAATGTAGATGGGAAAATGCAGGCTCACTAAGGTTTTCTTTCATAATTTTCGCAGTGGGAAATAATTTTTGCACATGAAAACTCAGTTTAACACTTTCAGTCCCAGTGATTCCATTTGGAATAATCATTTTCATTATTTGCTTGTTCAGCATCTAAATCTGCCTCTGATACCAAATGGACACTATTAAATTCTTCGCATTTTCCTCCTTTCAAATATATTTTTTATTCTTACCAATAAATGGCAGCTCTATAGGTTTTATTTACTCAAAAATTGGCTTTTTGAACTTCACTTCATTCAGCGAAAAAAGCCAAAATAAAAATTAAATTTAACATGACTTAAATAAAATTACAGGTACAATTTCATTGTTATTATTTTTAAATATTTTATTTCAGCTGTTTTTTTAAAAATTATTTTAAAAAAATATATTTCGGGTTTTTTTTTAAATTTTTTTTCCTCTTTTTGAACTTTCATCTTAGGCCAAAATGAGTACATTTCCCAAATTTCAGAATGAATAATTATATGCTTGGGACTAAAAGGGTGAACACTTCTTTAAAAAACGTGGAGATTCGTCAAAATCTCGAGTTCGAATTTTTTGACGATTACAATACTTTCTCTTTGTATACTTCGTATACGAGAAAGTAAAAATTGAGCTAAATTGAATAAACTTCTATCCTAAGCTAAATTTAAACTTAAAAGTAACGTTTAAAAACCGATTAATTTTCTCTTTGTGTTTTTATTATCTTGTATCTTTTTTCCATTATTTTATCAGGAGAGAAATAAAAAGTTCATCTTCCAACAGTAGAAATTGCTAGTAATAGAATAAGCTGTATTTCTATCATTGAAGAAAAGAGCGGAGTCATAAAAATTTATGCATGAATACATGCATTTCTATGAGAAAAATTTACAAATGTTACTATTAAGTCAACAAGCATATTGATAAAATCAACACCACCGCAAATTGTGGTAAGAATTGCAACACAAGCTACGAGTAGCTGACACGAATGATGCTGATCAAATTCACAAAAAAAAACACACACACACACACAAAAAAAAACCCAAATTTCAACTTTCTTTCAGAGACCGAAACAAATCAGAACCTTCTATCACATTCCAAAAAACTCGCTTGAATTACATTTCACATTTGCTTCGAAATAAAGTCCGATAAATGGAGAACTAAATTTATTGCTAAGCAAAAACCACTTTTTTTTCTGTTTAAACTTTAAAAATTTTTTTCTGGATATAAATTAAATAGTGACACATTTCATTAGAATTTATATTAGAAAGTATGCACGTAATGATTCACTAGACCTTGAGATATGCATCGCTATAACTAAAGGATTTCATTAATTTTGTTTACTCCTTCTTCCTTCCTCCTCTCCTTTATTGTTACTATATGATAATATTCTACTACTATATACAAATTATTCTTCATCATTTTAAAGTAGTCTTATTATACCAACGTTCTAATTATTTTCAGGAAGGTTTCGTTTCCTTACAATTTCTTCTTAATCATTCCTTACATTCTGCTCAACACAATTCTTATTAAGAAAGATTTTCCAAACATTTGAGGAATCAAACACTGTAGCCAATCTTTTTTTCTGTACGAGGCAAAAGTCTTTACACCTTCTTTAGCAAAGTTTTCACACTGAAATTTTTCATACAACAATCCACCATCGCTAAAACTAAAATAAAAAAAATCACCAGATTTTATGTTTAAAAACACTCACCAATTTAAAATTAATTAACTCATTTATAAGCCAAATAAATTAAAATGCAAATCCTGCTCGTATTTAAGAACAGTGGCAATAGTTTATCACAGAAACATGATTTATAAGCAAACAAGTTTTTATTTATCTCATCAAAACTGCATCTCAACAAGCAAACGACTTTAGACTGTGGATAAGCATCACAGACGTTTTAAAAAAATAAAGCCAAGCTAGTAAAAATGCACTTCGGTAATTAAGACTTTTACCTCGGCGCCAAATGTTTCTCACGGCCGAAGCTTCTTGAAAAAGACATTATGCGAAAGATCCAGCAGCAGCAAAATGAGTGCTTTACTTTGCCAATAAACGAGGACAACCATGCCGAAAACCATTTTAAGACCTTAAGAATTCATCCCAGCATCGGCCGACCTAATCCATAATGCATTCTCTACATTTCCCTTCTTTTTTTCTCCTTCCCTGATTGGTAACGATGCACCCTGCATATATCGCCATTCGCAACAATTTCAGCGAGGATAGCACTGCACACAGTACACACACGACACTTGCGACGCAACTAATTTGCAGTAGAGATAAGCTTTGCGAGCGCTCTAGCTGTTGCAGTTCTGAGATAACAGGAAATGGAATGTAACTCGTCGCAGCGTCTTGGAAGGCAGTGGCAGATAAGAGCATTAAGTCCCTCGTAAATTACGACGTAACCTCACAACAAGAGCGTAAAAATGCACATTATGGGTGTGTCAATGAGGGGATTGTTACTGGACCGGCGATACACGGAAAATAAAGCGCCAGGACACAAGTTCTCCAGATAAAAGGACTGTTTTAATCCGGTTTATATCCTTACTAATAATGTCGCGTCATGGATATATTGTCTAACGTTCACGGCTTTTATGGAGAGAGCGAGAAAAGTGATTATGAACTAAAACTTTGCTTTGCTCCAAGATAACTAATCTATTATGGATAGCGGCGAGGCAGTTACGTGTGAATTTTTGAAAGGTGGAACTATATTTAACTTGTTGGAGAACATGGCCGGCTTTATCAAGACTTAATTTAGAGAAGCAGGGATTGGTTGAAAAGATAATATGGGCGTCCTTAGGACTAAATTGCTGTAGAGTTATCCACTTTACCCTTTTTTTATGTGATGTTCAACTTCTTGTGAAAAGATAGAACCGTTCATAGTAGCATTAATTTATAAAAATCGTTTATTTAATTAATATTTAATACAAGTTGCAGATGGTAATTACACTGCCACATTTAAGGAAAAAATCCAGTTTTCTTTACCATCACTCAAATGAAGGAGGTTTCTACGTGGTCAAAAATGTCTTAATTTAATTAGTTTCTTAAGTTATTGTCAGAGGCGTAGGGAGGGTAAGTGGTGTCCTCAGGGGTGGCGCCAGAGGGGGGAACCGGGGGGCCAGAGCCACCGCGTCGGACAAAATTTTTGTATCTCGTCGGGGAAAATTTTTGTATGGGGTATTCAACTGTAGTTGATAGATAATCTGGAGAAAATTTGAGACCAATTTCATTACACTCGTTCCCCCGTACAGCAGGTCGTACCCCCTGTCGGGCAAACTCTAGCGACATTCTTGGGTGTCCGGCCCCAGGGTTTCCCGCCCAGTCGTCATCAGTGGCTTAGCAAGTCTGGATGGGGCTCGTGGCATGGTCTTATTTTTCACCTCCTCATCCTAATTGGCCTTAAAAAGTGCCATATACTAATTACCGTTTTGCCTCCATGGCGAGCCCTTATATTGGCGTCTGGAGTATCTATGCCTTCCGTCATCTACCCCTTCGTCACTACGCTAACAGTTATTGTAAATAATAATCACATTTACGCACAATTTCATTGACAACAATATATAGCATAAATATCTTTTCAGAAATTTCCAGAAAGTTCTGAGACATGCATAAATAAATGTAGACGAGTGTTTTAGTTCTTTAACTTGTTATCGTCCAAGCTTCAGTGCAAATCTTTGTTTTGCGATTTGCTAAAAAACTTGCTTAGCCTGAACATGGTTAATGTTGGCCTTACACATGAATAGGCAGACACTGAAGGTATATACAGTGGAGTCTCCCTATAACGAAATCGCTTGGTTCCAATTGAAAAATTCGTTATAGAGAAAATTTCGTTATACGGAGATTAGAGATTTTTGCTGTTACTTAAGTAAATGTTCCAAACTTTTCAATAGGTGCGATAAGTTCAAATGTATTTAATTATGATTTTCAATTAAAAATGAAGTAATATATATTATAAATTTGTTAAAATTATACTAATGTTTATTGTAGAAATAAAATGCTCAAAAGTTAAGACAATTCACCAATTTAGAGAATAATATGTACTAGTATGTACTTACGTTTATTTTACTTGAAAAATTCCGTTATTTTAAATTGCTTTGCATTTCGTGATATTAAATTTTCAGAAAAATTTTTACTTTTTAAGAGTGAGTGGCTCCAGAAACAGGCACGTGTGAGCGAATTGGTTGCACGGAAATTATCATCTTTCTTCAAAAATGACAAAAATCGAAAAGATAAACCTCTGAAAAAATTCGTTATAGGGAGACAATCACTTCGTTATATGGAGAATATTTTGAATGTTATTTAACATTCCGATTAAAAATTTCGTTATAGGGAGAAATTCGCTGTAGAGAGACTTCGTTGTAGGGAGACTCTACTGTACATCCAGCATCAGCATTTCAAAAGATATAAAACTTAAATTGATTTAATGTTAAAAGTGTTCACTTGTTGGAGGCCATGGCTGCCTTTACGCAGGTTTAATTCGGAGAAGTGCAGATTAGAATAATTGTTGTTTTTATTTAAGGCTTAGAATTCAAAATTAAGAGCATTCTGCGAACGTCCTTTATCAACTATTAAACAATCATTATAATTAATTTCCGCTTTTCTTCTTTTGAAAAATAATACCCTTTCTTCCGCTGACTCTTACGTGTGAACAATATACTTCAATAAGAGAGGCCCTTAATCAACGTTGACGGGAAGGCAGCTGTCAACTTCACGGATTAATTCTGAGGGAAAACTATTGTATTAAGCAGTCGAAAGTTAATGCCGTCCACAAATAAGTTTCAGTCAAAATTTATATTCGTTTTCGGCGCTTTTTCATTCTTCTTTCCGATTATATTTACTGACTGATGCCGATGAATGAAAAGTTCTCCTGGAAAATTTTCCAGGATCGAAATTGGAAAACAATGGCCCAGGAAGAAAACGAGAAGGAGAAGAGAAAGGATGAAAATTGATGAACGATGACAGCATGAGTGATGGCGTCCAGGAAAATTAAACTCTAGGTCTTTCGCTCCTTCTTTGGTTAGAAGGAGTTTTCACAAGAAAATAAGAAAGACATTTTTTTCTTTCTGTTTGCTTCTGAAGCATATATAACTGGAAGAGTGCATTTATATTAGTTTTATTTCCTTTACTTTGTTTCGGGCGAGTGTTAGAAATAGGAGAGAGAATGCCTAAAAAGTAATTTATCGAAAGGCGCATATTTCTCAGAGGAGGCATTAAGGTGTGAAGGTCATAAGGGCAAAGAGCCTCGAAATAAACTGATTTGGGTGCGTGTTATGAAATGCTTTATCAACAGAAAATAAATGCAAAGTAGTACAAATTATACTTTCTCTCCTACGCAAATACTAGAAGCAAAATTGTCTATCAGAATAGAGTCAAATTTGGTATGCATAAGTTTCACATCATAATTATATTTTTTTAAAAATAATTATGAGATGGTGGTTCTAATCCATTTGGTCCAGATTGTATCTAGTAAAGTCCAAGAGTCATGGAGTTATGATAAAAGAGATGGCGGAATCTTCTGTCGGTCAAGGCGACCTTGGAGCGCCTGAGGTACAAATCTGAATTACCTCCTATACATAGGAGTATATTGCTAGAGATGGTGGCATCTTCTGTGGGTCAAGACGACATTGGAGCGCCTGAGGTAGAAATCTGAATTACCTCCTATACATAGGAGTATATTGCTAGAGATGGTGGCATCTTCTGTGGGTCAAGGCGACCTTGGAGCGCCTGAGGTAGAAATCTGAATTACCTCCTATACATAGGAGTGTATTGCTAGAGATGGTGGCATCTTCTGTAGGTTAAGGCGACCTTGGAGCGCCTGAGGTAGAAATCTGAATTACCGCCTATACATAGGAGTATATTGCTTTCCCAGAGAGCTTTCAGTGAAAACTGTCCCACATTCATGTGCCGCTTGAAGAAAAAATAGTAAAGCCTCCAGCAGCAGGCCCCATCACAGCAAGCAATTCGCTGATAAAATGCAAGTCTGTCTGTCTTTAATAATTCTGTTAAAGAACATAGCCCGGCGAAAGAACCTATAACCATCTTCTTCCGATTCATGTTAAATCATGTCATGCTTCAACTCCCTAGGCCACTGGTGAGCAAACGAATTGACGTACAGAGGATAGTCTTTCAGCAGACTATTTCAGCACTATAGATAAAATATATACATGCAATTGCATGTATACATGCAATTTATTTTAACTGTGAATGATGGAATGTCCGTGTCTCTCAGTTTAGTAGCAAGTTCCTGTTTTGAAGCAGCAGCAGGTTATTTCAGAAAGGACCTCATAATTTCGAACAGTCAAATGAGGAGGGAGATACCTCAGTGCTCCAAACTTCCACGTCACAGCAGCGGGAGGATGTTGGACCCACGAAGTCATATTTCATGCACACTAGGTCTACATACACGGCAGATATTCAGTGGAATCGAGGGTTTCGAACCTAGAATCCGCTGGCCCCGAAGCCGAGGCCTAGTCCTACCACTAGTCACATGAACAGTGTATCAATGAACTTAAAAAAACGAAAAAATAAAACACAATGAAATCTGGTCATGAGAAAATACAGGATTTAACTAGGAACGGAGTCAATTCATGGGCACCTGATATACATGTAATTTGAAGTTATTAATTATTCTGGAAACCATTGCTGTAAGGAAAAAAAGGAAGTGACATTACAGTTTAGCGCAAAAAACATGCAGTTAGGAGTGAGATTGGCACGCGCCGTTAGGAGGCAAGTAAAAGAGAATATAGCAGCAATTTTGAAAATATTGACATATCATGCTCAGACAAACTAAAAATACGAATAAAGCACTTCGAAAATGCCAGCACATGTTTATCATGACGAAGCTCTAAATGTCAAAGTGGCAAACTCTTCTAAATCTCGCCAAGAAATTTGTTATTGTAGAAACGCAAGATTCTATTATTGATATCCTGAAGAACTATAGACGGAAAGCCAACACAAATTTGCAAATAGATTTTCGGAGCGTGCTGCTGTTTACTAAATTCATTCAATTTCATCAACTGATACAAATATTGTCTTAATCTGTACACAACCAGATAAATTCTATTTCATGCAAGCTTTTTTAATTTCTCTGGTTTTCTCTTTTATTAGTTAGATTACTATCCTATTTCAAAGCTACAAAAGGAATATTTCGGAATGTACCCCGTAGTAATGTTGAATTGCGGTTAGAAGACGAGAACGACACTTGAGCTGGTACACTCCTCTGCAAATTTCCACACCATTAACGCGGCAGTAAACAATAGATCTTTCATAGAAGCGGATCTCAAACCAGCGACCCTCCCATGCAGCACCTCAGTCTCTGCCACAAAGATGGCGCTACTTGTTGATTAAAAAGATACATGTATTTATATTTTTTAAAGGGCCATGTTTAGAAGCATTACTCTAAAAAATTATTTACCTTTATTTATTTATAGTTAATTATTTATTTTTTAATAATTTGAATTTTCTGATTTTTGACACTCGAGTTTATGAAGTATGAAAACCTTTTTTCGCATCCTTGATTTAGATTATAGCTATAATGGACCACATGTTCTACTGAGAGCACAAGACGACTGTATGACGCATGGCTGGCGGTTTTATTTTTCATATGAGAAAAGAGATCGACTTATGTATTGGATTATCTCTACGTGGAAGAGAAAGGAATCAAAAGGAAAAATCCAGAACAGCTATTGTAATGTTTTTCCTTTCCTTTATATTTTAGGACTGGAAGACTCCAATTTAATGATTAAAAACAGCGAAAGTTTAATGCAGTAAGTGCGTATTTTAGGCTATATTTTAGTTTAGTTTACATAGAGTGACGTCCCATTTTGAAACTACGACATTTTAGGACAAATCTCATCGTTTTACATCGTGGTCAGAAGAAAAGAACGATTATCACATCTCCAAATTTCCACACCACATTAGTGGGATTGGACCTCAACGGCACAAATTTTAAAACAGGAGAAAATACACAAAACGCAAGACATTAAAAGGTTAAATTTAAAGATATGATGTGCGTGGAGGTAATCAGGAAACAGCGTTTTGACATTGTTCAAGCAAAAGTCACTTAATGCAAAACTACAGATTTGGGATAAAGTCAATTCAAACTTAATTGATTTTGAGTCGTTATGATAAATAACAAAAATCATTTTACAGATTTCTAGCTCCTACGGTTGGTTTACTGATGTTTAGATAACAAGTTTATATCACAAAATAATTCATTGGAATTTCTAATCTACTGCAGTAGTCCGTCAAAATTGTTTCTGTGGACTTGGTGAATTTTGTCTCAGCGATAACGATTTAATGTTGGAAAAAATAATTTAAAAAATGATTCAACTTGCGTACTTGTTTTAAAACTTTGCAGAATGAAAATAAAAAGAAATACCACAGAAAATTAAACCATCTTATTTGCATCAAAAGATTCCATTACTTTTTGTTGTTGTTAAAAAAAAGCGAAGACCGACTATATTCTTTTTATTACAAGCATATCTTCAGGTTTATAACCATCGAAAAACGAAATATAATCCCCTTTTATTTTCGCGAGCACCCTCGAATGCAAAAGACTAAACAGCAATTTAAATATGGATCTTGCTTTTTCGAGGATTCGGTCAATCTCAGAAGAGGAAAGTAAATAACGGAACACAAAAAAAATAACGAAGAAAAGAAGACGCCGAAATTCAAAAACACGTGCACCGTATATCTATATATCTCAATTTCGGCCACTCCAAATCCAAGTTCAGAAAACATCACGAGCCCGGGAAAAAGAAAGGAAAAAAGAAAGCAACTAACAAATAAATAAAAAATATATATATTCCCGGCATACAAACGCACACAAAATGGACACACGGCTATAAAACTCACGCATAAAAACTCTCACTGAGCTTTATTGAAAAGAGTGGACCCCTTTTTTCCGCTTGCTATTCTCCATTTTATATATATCTGTAGCTGCGGCACTGTCTCTGCATATAGATATATATATTTTTCTCCCTCTACAAAGAAAGAAAGAAAAAAAGAAAAAAATCGAGAAAGAGAAAAGAAGGATGAAGGAAAAATCCCAAAAGCTGTCGGAGGCACTGCTGACCGCAACATCACACACACACACTCGTCGAGAGCTCTGATTTTTGAAATTTTGCCAAAGAAAAACATGGAGTGCTTGCCTGAAAGTTTTATGCTGGGATAAGAACCGGTGGGCATAAATTCTACTCGTTCAATGGGTGAAGAAACAGGTTTTCATTGGGGGATGGAGAAAGTACGTAAACATGACTGTTTCACTTCGAAAAAGAATATGTTTTATAGGTGGTCAACTAATGAAAAATGTCAAGCAAAACTGTGATAAAATGAAACTTATAGCCATGGTAACGCATTTGAAATTACATGCATTTTTACTTTCTCGTATACGAAGTATACAAAGAGAAAGTATTGTAATCGTCAAAAAATTCGAACTCGAGATTTTGACGAATCTCCACGTTTTAGACCTCCCTGAGTCCGAAAAACACAATTTTGGAATTGTGTCTGTCTGTCTGTCTGTGAACACGATAACTCGAAAACTATTAGAGGGGGAACTATGCTACGGGGATGAAATTTGGTATGTGGTCTTTACACATAATTTGTAGATTTCTATCAAATTTTGGACAAAATCCGTCAACGGGAAGTCTGTCTGTATGTCCGAAGTCATGCGAACACTATAACTCAAAAACTTGAATAGCTAGAAGGATAAAATTTGGTACACAGTTTTATCGTCATGAATGTAGGTCCGTATGAAATTTTGGGCCAAATCCGTCAAAAGGTTGACTGTCTGTCGGTCTGTATAAGCGCATCTCCAATGTGTCCGCTTGTGTCCGCTATCTCCACACGCATGCGTATTGAACGCAATCTTCTGTGCACGATATTTATTGACTCCTGCTTGGCGCTTTCTTTTCATCCGATTCTCCATGCCCATGCGTACTTGGTAGCAATCTGTGCACGCGGAAGGATTGTCCTTGAACCAAGAAAGAGTAGAAATCGGTATTCATTTAATCGGAACGCATCTCTTCGAATTTGATTTTTTACCTAAATATTTTCTGATAGTCAATGGATCCTGGGTTACAATAGGTTCGAATTTTTTTATCCACGCGGGGGGAAGGGAAACAGCACCTTTTTCGAGAAGTATACGAGAAAGTTTAGGGGAGACCACTCCTGCTGGTTTTTCAATAATTCGCACAGGAAAACAATAAGTCAGAGACATATTGTCACTGAATCTTTAGTCATTGAATCTTAGTTTCGATATCGGAGCATCTCAAGTTCGAGACCACCAAAAATCCACCACATATGTGGGCCAGGTATACATCAAAACTGTCATTTGGAATAAAATGTTCTCACCTCGTGTGGTGTAGAATTTTGCAGGGTGGATTGTCATCTCAAGACCACGGTTTAAAATCGCTAAGACTGCCCCAAAATGGCGCTACTGTCAATTAAAAACATGTTGTACATCAAACAGGAAAGCAATAATGCTAATTACCATCGTAACAATCAATCACCTACTGTCAATTCAGAACGTGTCTTGCATCAAACAGTCAGGAAAGCAATAATGCTGATGCTAGTTTTTATTCTTAACAGAGCTGTCACTGAAACAAATTAAATAAACTATAAACTATCAGACGTTAAAAGAATTAACCTGGTTGCCATGGTAATAATATATGTTTAAATGTCAAAAGCAGATCAAATGGCATCAGCAAATGAATATACTAAAATTCTTTTCTAACTGTTTTCAAAAACCCTTCTGGAGATTAAAGTTTACTTTTCTCACTAATAACTGTTGCAGCATAACTACACTGTCTATGGTTCTGAAAAAAAAAATTCGTTATCAAATGGTTCGGTATTTTCAATCAGATAATGCTGCTTTCAAAAAGATTTTCAATAAATAAAATTGAGGTTTATATTGCAACATTTAGTAAGTACTAGTAAAAAATTTGGAACAATTTAAATATAAGAAAGAAAATAATAAGCAAAATGAACCATGCTTAGTGTAAAAGAATATCATTATATATATAAAAGGAAAAAAGAGGATTGTGTGATAAATTTCAAATCAAAAATATATATTCGAAGAATCCGAGATTCCGTTTATTTTCATTTTCCAAAACTCCTAATAAATGGGAAAAAAATGATAAGCACTTTTCTCCAATTCGAAATTGCACTTCATAAAAAGGAAGAAATTCTTAAATTTATTTTTTAATCAGTCATACTTGAAAAAATAAGAAGCGAAAAATAATAATGGTTATATCAATGGCTTTGTTTTGGAAGTTACATATTTTGAAATAAGCCTGTTTGACGTTACATTTATATAACTTCTATCGAAAAATAAATCTTAGTAATGTTGCCGAAGAAGAAAAAAAGGTGTAACGTAACAGATGCAAACTTTTGAAAAGATTCATTTCAAACCAACAGCAACAGACGTTCTTTTTGTGTAACTCGTCTTCTGAAATAACTTACACAACATTCATTTCTGAGGCTTCACCAAGACGACGAAAATAATCCACCTTTTCAAACTCACGGAGGTAATCCCGGTGCTCAAAGTATTAAAAAATAAGGGAATAAAGAAGTAGAATGCAGAGACAGAACACACCCAAAGAGTTAAAATCCAGAAAAAAAGCGTCAATCATTCTCCTTTCTAATAATAAAAAGCTCCAAATCCATGTTCGGAACATCCCAGTTTCCAGACAAGTCCCCTGTTCTTTATGACTTTTTTTGCTCAATGACAGACAGGTTAGAATTAAGTTATTTTGGCTAAGTTAGAAAAAGAATATGGTACCTTGGGAGGGATCTGGTTTTCATAACGCAAATCACAATAAACTTCTCAGTTACCTGGTGGTCTAATGACATGAACTCTGAGATGAGTGGAGGGGGACGGGCAAAGGGAAAAAAATCAAAATATAAAGAAGATGAAGAAGAGGAAATGGAAGCAAACCGTGGCTGGAAGGTTGGGGTTCGACCACACAGGAAGTATTCTTGGACATTTCATTTTTAACCGTTAAGGGCTGGCTGAAGTATGACGGATTTGGCTTATCATCAAGTACGCATGGCGCATTTTAGCTTGAAAATGGTAAAGAAATTTTGATGATTAATGTTTCTTCTTTTTCGCCTTTTTCAACTAAACTTTCAGAGAGTGTAACCTATAAACTAGTGCCCCGGTGGTCTACTGGGATGAAATGAAATACAGAATATACGTAATAAAAAAAGAAGAAGAATTAAAATCTTAAAACTGGAATCAGGCCACACAGAAAGTCTTCGTAAAACAAATGCAGCAGGTCATTCATTCACTCAGACAAGTTTTTGAATTGAATTCAAATTCGCGCTTCGGACAATTCAAAAAATAATAAGTACAAAACTGGAAAGAAATCAATCACGAAAATGTAGATTGATTAAAATTTAACTACAGGGAAAGCCAAGGTTGGCGTTCTAAAAGAATAAATTTAGTTTTCCGCTTTATAATTATATTCGTATTTATAATAGCTTATTGGGAATAAGCAAATTCATTTCAAGCTGAACTTTTTAATTATTATTTTTTACTATGTTTTATCATTTAATGAAGCAGATAACCTATTTTTCAAAAAGTTGGCTCACGTGGAGAGTTTATCGCTTCAAATTTGTTCAATTGGTCAGCACTAAAATTTTTTAAAATGATTTTTAGAAAATATTTGATAAAATCTATTGGAAACACTTTTAGTCAATTATGTATCTGAATGAGTTCCAAAATTCGAGGAATTCAGGAAATTCCATTCTTATTCCTAAAAACATGATACAGTCGACGCTCGTTATAACGACCACCCATTATAAAGACCATTCCATTATAACGACCGGTTATAAAATTCCCAACTGTGTTTCCTTAGGCACTCTATGCAATTTTACTTCCGGTATAACGACCGTCCAGTGCCGTCTAAACCCAATACAACGTCCGAATTCAGCGGAAACTCTTCCCGGTATTTTTCCAAAATTCCTTTATTTTCTACTTTAAAATCTATTTTAGAAATATATTTTTAATTGATAAAATTTTATTTTTAATACCAATGATAAAAAATAATTTGAGTATTTAGTTGGAATCTCTTTAAAAATAGCCTATTTTTAGGGAACTGCTGAGAGTGCATGTGCACATTTTTAAAATTATATCCACTATAGCGACCACTCGTTATAAAGACCTTTTGCTGTGGAACACAGAGGGTCGTTATAACGAGCGTCGACTGTAGTATTTTCTTTATTGATAGATATCACTTACTATTATAAACAATATAATGAAAACTGTTAAGCCTTGACTCATTGTTTGTAGTACTGTATCAGCTAATCAACAGATATGCAATGTAAAACCAATATGCCTCACATACAAATTACTTCTATGACAGCTCTTAAAGTAAAAACATGTTTGTATGATTTGTCCTTTTATCCATAATTCCATTGCAAATTCTGACTTATAAATTTGAACAAATACCCTTATTGGTAATTTATCTAAGAAAGTTATCTTTTAGTGATAGTCATTTAAACTGCAACCTCGACATACAATGGATATAAAAAGAAAATTTAATCTTGCCCGTATTTACTTTAAAAGTATATGATATTGCAGGTAATGGTGAGTTAATAATATATAAATAGCAATAATAAATATTTATATAATAAAATGCTGAGATGAATTGATTCGAATATTTTTTGATAAGTATAAATATTTTATCTTCAAAAATTTCATATTGCAATAAAGGTAGATGACATTCAAAAAGATGGAACAAAATCAATGAATCATCTAATGATTTATTTCAAAAACTTATTAAATTGTTTACAATGGACATTCTATGCAGACGCCTTTTTTATGGAAGTCTCATCAACATAATTGTGAAAAAGTTTGTCGTAAATGACTTTTGGGTACTTATAATATAAGATGTTAGAATAATTTATTCATTCTAAGAATTTCGGAACAGCAAAATTATTTCATTTCTCTCCGAACGTTTCCCATTCCAAAAGAGAGCACGATAATATTAAAAGGAGAAATTTATGTATCTTAATAGCTTTAACTGCAAAAAAAGTTAACGTAAAAAATTAATTTCTCGTAGTTCGCATTAAAAATGCATAAAGAATTAAAAGATGCTCGTTTATTTTCCATGTAATGTGTATGATATTCCTTCCAGCTTATATTCATATATTGTACGAAAAAAGATGATTACCTAGTGCATTGTTATACATATCCACGAAGGATAATACGAAAATTACCATTTTCTTTTTCCGAGGCTTTTTTTAACAGAATAATACCTATTCGACATCCGGAAAACTGCCTAGCATAGCTTTTTTTTCTCCATTATCTCAGCTCAAACGAAAGCCATTCGTCGGCCAATTAACTTCTTCGCATAATGGAATTAATAAAGAATAGTTGGTAGAAATTATCATCAGAGGAAGAGGGGGAAAAACAATTGTAAAAAAAAATTGAATAAGAAATAATTTTGCTGGGACGGTAAAAAATAATAAAACATGGCAACTTAATTAAAAAAATTATACTGTCTCATTTTCTTTCCAAATAAAAGAAAGTTCTTCATTTGCAATCCTTCCATGCTAAGTCTAATATAAATATGTCAAAATTGCAAAACTTGCCTTTTGTTTTGAGAGCTCTCCTTTTGATAGACTTTTTAAAAAATTCTTTATGAAAATATATAGCGAGGATATAAACTTCTGGTGTGACGATTGTCTTCCTGTTAATCCTTTTGCTAAGAACAGGATTCATTTAGGTTTTTAATAAAGAATATTACTTCCTTGGTTTTCATTACTTTTGACAGATTAAGTAATCGTGTCATTCTTTTATTTTTATTAAGCTCGCAATCAAAGAAACCAAAACATAAAACAACATCCATTATCCGTACCTCATAATTAAATAGACTTTTCGAAAATGGCAACTTCACAAACCAACAAAAAAAACTACCAGCTGGCTTGGAATTGACAGACGATAAAAGAAAGAATTGTTCGGATGGAATGACTTTTCGAACAGATTAGAATCCTTAAGATAAACATTAATTTTCGCCCCAGAAAAGAGTTTATACATTAAAAGAACGAATAATTCAATTTAAAGCGTTGCTCTTAATTCATTGCTAAGCTTTCAATTTCGACAAAAGTAAATATTTGGAATTAAAAATATTTATTTAAGCATCAGA
>BGPR01000546.1:0-72105 GCA_013235015.1 Araneus ventricosus
GTGGCCAGAGAAGAAGAGCCGAAGAAACAGACGAACAAAGAAATAGCCGATTGGCAGTAATGGGACAACGTAGCCAGGAGAGAAGAGCCGAAGGAACAGACGAACAAAGAAATAGCCGATTGTCAGCCATGGTACAACATGCAAGAGAACGCCGTCTGAATGTTATTGAAGGACAAAATCAACATCAGATACAAACTTTTTATGCAGCTAGAACTGTTCTGAACTGAAGAACACAACTGTGGAGAAATGGACAATCTCTGTCTGAAATGCGGAGGGTTGTATTTCCGGGATGAAAAGAATAAGAGAGGAATTTACACTCATTGTTGTCATAATGGAAATATAATTGAGCAGGCTTCAGTTTATCCAGTGAGAATGAAAGGATTGATGGATGGCTCCGGTGAATTATCAGTGCATTTCAAAATAACATAAGGTCGTACCAGTGCTTGTGCACAGATTGTACCGTCTACAGGGAGAGGAGCGTATTGCTTCAGAATTCATGGCCAGATTTATCACAGGACCTCTCATCTACACCCAGATGAAGCAGGAGGTGAAAACACTAATACAACACACTTCAACAATATTATAACACACATTAGGCATGTGTCACGTGACCTCAGGTATTATTCGATTTAGCCCGTGCAACGCCGGGCCATACAGAAGAGCCGAAGAAACAGAAGAACAAAGAAAAGAGAATACGTTTTGGGGGGAACGTAACGTTCACGTTAGCGACAATATATGTAAAAAAAATAAATCGGAGGCGGGCATATGAAAATTAGTAATAAAAAGACTAGATTTGAAGGAACATTTACATTTCTTGGAGAAAGTAAGTGACAATATTTGTTGAAAAAAAACTGAGCCGGGCATATGAAAAAATATGGATCCGAAGGCCTCACGTGATCTCACTTCTCTCCGCCCGGGAATATCCCATTATTCAAGATTGCCCGTGCAACGCCGGGTCATGCAGCTAGTATCTTAATAAAATTTGACAAGCTCTATATTGCTTATATAACTTTGTGAGGGGCACAGAATCTTATTTGATATCTTGCTTCAAATAATACTTTAAAAACTTGAAAATGTTTTACCAAATAAATAAATAAAAAAAGGTAAAGAAAGTCGCTACGGGAAAGTCTCAAACCAAAGTGCCGTTTATTATAAAAATAAATGAGTAGAAAATTCGGAAGGCTATGTTTTCAATTTTCGGAAGGCTTGGTAGGAATATCAAAGGACATAGCAATGCGTAGTGTACGAAAGAAGTCAGCTTTAATGCTGCCTCTGAACCGATATTAAGTATTCAAGAGCAGATTGCCATTGTAAAGTGAAAACGTTCAGCATGCAAGTAATACTATGATTTGGGATAATTTAAAAATCTTTAAGCCGATTACTGATCTGGGGATATGAAGATACCAGAACGTCTTCTGATCTGGTATAGGTGATTAGAGTATAGGAGTAGGATTAGTATAAGAAGTTTTCGGCCGAAAAGAAACCGAAAATACTTTCGGTTTACTCTCATCCGAAAGAATTTTCGTACTACCTCCTACATATTTGTAGCAAGTTACAAACAAGAAAACAAAGTAGGGATTAATTATAATTAAAAATAAATAAAATGTTATGTTGTTATTTGAGTAATTTTGATAAGAAATTTTAAAACAAGGTGCATTTCAAAGATATGAAGCGCCGATATTCGCTTTTGGAGACCCCATTTGGAATACAAATAAACATTTTAAGGAATTATTGATTTGATTTGCGAATTCATTTTTAAATCTGACATTAAAACGAAATAATAATTACATCACGTAAGTTTATCAGTATTATTTCGTAATAATCTTGTATGATATCAGTATTAAAATTCGGTATCATATTATTTCGTAATAATCTTGTATGATATCAGTATTAAAATTCTGTATCATATTATCTCGAAATGTTGCTGATATCATGTAAGATAATAACTCAAGCAAGCTTTTGATTATTTAAAATGTGATAATTAATGAGTAAAGAATACCAATTACAATTAATTAAATTTAAATTACAAATAGATTTTGAGTAAGCATATACCAATTATTATTCATTATCATTAAAATTACCTCTAATAGTGACAGAAAGCATTACTTGTAGCGTTAAAAATGCCCCCGAAACATGCTTTATTTAAATGTAATACGTGATTCTAAAACGGAAATCTGTACTGTGTTAATAATAAAAACAGATGATTAAACAAAATCAATTATAGAGGGAGAAAAAAGTTTTAATTCTTTTTTGTTATAAATAAATATTAATGAAAACATTCTCGTTATTATTTAGCCTAAGTGAAAAATATGAATGAAATTGAAAAAAACTTAATTTTTGCTATTAAAAACTCATGATGTATTCTTAAAACGTTCGAAAGATATAATAATATACTAAATTATATCGATTATAAAATATAAGAAAAATATATTAAGCAGACAGAAAAATGTGTATAATTGGAGTAAAATCAGGGAAAACATAGCTATTTCAGCAGAGATTTATGTCATAAAATAGAATACATAGCAAAGTTTCATATGATTCATATGAACATTCTATGTGTTAAATATTATTTTTGCGATTGATTTATTTTATGTGTTAAGTCTACGTGACAAAATAACATAAATGATTGGTCCAAGGAATTTTTAATAGCTCACAAAACACGATTTATGGTTCCTTGCAGGTTCTTTCTAACCACCTTCGAAATTGTCCACAAATTTAAAGAGATTTTTAGCAACATGTGTGTTAGCAACTGGCTGTGTGATTTACAGTATCAAGTTATAGTCAATAAAAATATAATGAAACCTTCACTTAATACTTTGAATTGTATTTATTGATATTCATTTGAAACGGGAAAAACATCTTACGCTTCCGTCATGAGCTATTAGATAAAACATTCTTTAATATCTATAAAATATGAAAAATCTACCCAATAAATCATTAATCGTGGTCTTTCCAAATTTTCGCTGTTATCTTACGATTTGATAAAATCAAATCCTATCAGTTTCAGTCCCAAAACACTTTAAATTGGAGCTCCGTTTTCTGATCGAAAAAGAAGGTGCGGAATTCAATTTGGAATAAAAAAATAATCTTCCAGCCAACTACATATTTCCTTAACAGAAAAGGAAAGAAAGAAAAGGAGAAAAAAAGAAGCAATAATTATTGAAAAGATAAAGAATTCAATTCACTCTTTGATAACATTTAATTGAAATGTTTCAATTTAAATTATTTTCGCAATTATATTTGATTGCTAAAATAGATGAATTTGACAAAAGCAAGTATTTGCTTTGAAACAAGCTGTCAAAGTTTTCGACCCTGAAATTTTAAGTTAAAATACCGCGCGTGAAATGATCAAATGATTTACAATAATTGTTTCACATTATTAAAATTATCAAATGGGAATCACAGAAAGGGATTCTACGTTTCTTTCTTTTTAAGGGAATGGCTTCTATGTCCGTTCCCCCTCGCGAATGGGTTTATACTAGGGATGCAACGAATAGTGATTTGGCCGATATTCGGTATTCGGCCAAATTTCATGCCGAATACCAAAATTTTAGAAACATTCCACTTTTGATTATAAATAAAAAAATCAAATTTTAAATAAAAAAAATTAAGATTAAATAAAATTGATTTTTTTATTATTTGTATATTTAAAAAAATGATAATACCTTTATGTATAGTTGTAATATTTTAAATACCTTAATTCCAATAATAAGAAATGAGAAACCTCATCATTTTGGGATTACTTCAAAGAAATGAGAGCCATCATTGCAGAACATGATAATGTCAAACACAGAAGAAAATCGAATGTATAAATTAAAATTACTAGAAGTAAATTCCTATTTTGATAAAGAACTTCTAATAGGTAGGATAGAGTGTCCATTTAATTGGTGGGAAAAAATGCAGAAAAATTTCTAAGGTTCATAAATTTAGCAAGTCAATATCTTTCAGTAAGCATTATATAGTAACCGGTTATTTTCCGAAGTTAGTAAAATATAAAAAACCATATGGAACAGATTTCGATAATTGATATACACTTATATACTATACAACTTAAAATTTGAAGTGATAGATTTTTTTATAATGAATGTACCGTAATGTAATTCTGCAATATTCTTTATTAAATATATTTAAAACAAAAATTTTTAAAAACATTCTATCCTGTACTTATTCTGCTGAATATCTGTTTAGCATTCGGCCAGACAGAATATTTATTAAAGGGCCGAATAGGCCTCATATTGAATATTTGTTATATCCCTAGATGGTATTAATTGCGTATGAAAACATACAAAACAGACTTCATCCAGAAAATGATAAAAAAACTATTATTATTGCATCATAATTTCAAGCTTTGCAATGATACATTATATGCAACTTTATTAAATACACTTATACAACTTACAAATTGGGTTTTTTTATAATAAATGTTGTGAAATGTAATTCTGCAATATTCTTTGTTAAATGTGTATTTAAAAGCACATTAAAAAAAATTATTTTTCTGAATATATTTGGCCGAATATCTGCTTAGTATTCGGCCAGCCAAATATTCGGCAAAAGGGCCGAATACCGAATAGTTGCTGAATATTCGTTACATCTCTAGTTTATACCAAGAAATACATTCCATTTGCAAACAAGTTTTCTTTTTAATTCTGAAATACCCGATTTTTTAAAAACTGATTTAAAATATTTTTTGACTTTCATTTCTTGAATAAAACATGGGAAGATACTTTAAAAAATCCTATTTTGTTTTAAGTATGGTTTACGGCTAAAAAACAGTTTGTTATCCATTGATAACTCTGGGCTTTAGTTGAGAAAAAAATTTCCTTGATAAAATTGTATAATATTAAACACAGATGAATTTCAAAAACTAATAATACGGATAAGAAATTTGCTTCAACATTTTAGAATAACATATGGTATTCTCAGAGTACAAACAAAGCAAAAAAAAAGATGCAGCCTCAAGTGATGAACATCGATTTATTTTTATTTTTCCATCACCACTCAGTGTGCCATCTAAAAGGTGTAAATTGATTTAATAACATTTTCAGTATGACAACAGGCATAAGAGCTTGTCTTATTCTCAAGATTTTAGAAGACAAAATTGGATATGTTGCTTAAAGGAAATAATGCGCATTTAATGGTTAAATTTGTATTTTCACCTGGCAATTTCATTTTCGTCCGACGAACCTTGCTGTGCTTTCAAAATTGAAAAACGAGCAAGAAAATCGAGCATTAATTAAAGATGGGAAAAGGGAGAAATTCCTTTAAAAATAAATTGGAAATAAAATTGAAATTTTTGATGAAATGGCATAAGTACTTATAATTTTTTAATAAAATAAACCGTTCTGAACTATTTGTCCTTTTCAATGTTGAAGAATCTGAAAGAAGACACTGCAAATTTGCGATTCCAATAATGTTCTACTTGCAGTTTAAGAAGCCTTGACCTATTTTATGAGAAGTTTTATTCATTGATTCAATGGAATAGAACTGTCGACTATAATTTAGTTTAAATTAAATTTTTTTCTTATAAATGATAGTCCTTTTTGGTGTACCTTTCTTTACACTAAAAAAGTTCTCAGTTTCAACCAAAAACAAATTTTCTTTTCACTGAAAATGTTCGAGATTTGCCACCCCGAGTGAGTTTTAAAATAATTTCATTTTTTTCTAACATTTCAAAAGTAACTCGCAATATGCATTTAACACGTTTAATAATTTGAGATGGAAGGAAAGAATTCTTCATTTCATCTTAAAGGAATGCGTTGTCATTCCCATAAAAAGCATCATGCAAGATGCTCATCAAAAGCAAGAAGCAAGCTCCATTTATAAACAAGAAAATATCTTTTTAAATTATGATATATTACATTTTCATGCATTATTTCCTTTGTAAATACATAAAAGTTTCATTTCTGTTAATATTTCACCTGGAACAGTTTCCAGTTAGTTATTATTTTTAAAAAATTTCACTGTTTTTTCGTCTTTAATGTGTTATTCATTCCGTGGAGATGATAACTTGTATCGGCAAGATAATAAAATCCCTTTTCAGCAAACCACCAGTTAACAAACAAGTTTTAACTCTAATACTATAATACAGTAAAACTTGGAAAATGTGAACGCTTTTTATTCAAGTTGATCGGTAATTCGAATTTTTTCTCTAGTCCTCTGAATTTACTATTAACATGATATTAAAATACTGTTTATAATTCGCATTTATTTTGGTTGATTTGGAGCCAAAAGTAGAAGTTGCAGAAAATTGTCCCTATTTTTGAATTGCTTTCATCAGTTAAATACATGTATACTTTATGTCCTCAGTGATCCTAAGGGAATAATGTTTTAAGACGTCTAATTCGCCCGAGGACTTAAGTGCTGTATCATGCTTTCAATAAAAAACAATAAAAAAAATTCTTTGAACATATTAGATGCAAATTATATAATTTGTTCTGAAGTTTTATTTTACAATTGTTGTATTCAAAGAACTGCATATTGTGTGCTTATTAAACTTGCTTATTTATTGAAATCAATGTTTTTAAAACTATTAATTTTTAATTATAATTATTATTACTTTATTTATTAAAATTACTCCCTGCTTATTTATTGAATCTTTTAGTTATTAAAAATAAATTTTTACTGCCATTTTAGTTTGAAATTTTTTTTTCTCTCTCTATTTTCATTTTTAGACCCATTTTTTCTCAATTCGAATTTGTGATAAATCGAATTTTTATTGTTGTCCCTCCAGCTTTGAATCAAACAAGATGCATTTCAGATAGTATAATTTGAATTAAATTTAAAGATGCACTTAAGGCAACCAACTCCTTCGCTGCACAAGATAAATTCCTAATAGTTATATATAACAAATTAAATCCATTCAATCGTCAAGAATAAAGACTGTCAAATAAAAATGAAAAATGCTCGTAGCTCTTATTTAAATCGCCTCTAGCTCTAATGAACCAACCAACCAGTACAAGGAGGGGCAAATCACAGCTTCCGACTTATATTTGATTTCTTTTCTCACCCTCCGAAGATTCCCACGACTGAGATCCATCTCAGATCTGAAGAGTGTTTGACTTTTCCTGAACCGCTCTCTCTGGCTAATTGGACTCATTTGGGAATCTCCAGCCACTTAATGGAATCTTTATTTGGCGCTCCAACTTGAGTTGTCCAATCAACGTCAGTTAGATTCGATTTAGGGAATCGGTAATTTGCAGTGTTAGAATTATTGATTTCTCCCGACTCTTTTAATGAATTGATGATGTTAGTCTGGTGGAAGTTTTTGTGGTCGTTGGTGGATCTTCTCTGAAGATTTTAGGAATTTTTTTTGCTGTTGTGGGAGTAATGGAAGGAATTCAGTAAGAGGCAGAAATTTGTTTTAGAACTAGTTGTAAATCCAAAACACAATTGCATCCGCTAATCTCTTTGTTTCAAATAAAAATTTGCAACTATTGTGTGAAGGAAATTTTCGCCTCAAGGCAGATAATCGGTAATTTGCAGTGTTAGAATTATTGATTTCTACCGACTCTATTAATGAATTGATGAGGTTAGTCTGGTGGAAGTTTTTATGGTCGTTGGTGGATCTTCTGTGGAGGTTTTAGGAATCTTTTTTGCTGTTGGGAGTATTCAATGGAAAGTGATTCAATAAGAGGCAGAGATTTATTTCAGAACTAGCTGTATATCCAAAATACAATTGAATCTTCTAATTTCATTTCAATAATTTTCAGTTGTTATATGCTGGAAATGTTTGTCTAAAGGCAGATAATCGGCAGTTTGTAGTATTAAATATCTGCCGTTTCTATTAAAAGAATTGGTGAGTCTAGAGAAAGTTTTTTCGTCGTTTGTGTCCTTTCAATGTTGATTTTAGGATTTTTTTTTTGTTATTGTTGCTGTGAGTATTCGATTTTCGGCGGTTTAGTAAAGAACAGAAATTTATTTCTGGTTTAGATGTAAATACAAGATAAAATGACATCTACTAAATGCTCTATTTCTGTTCAAGAATTTGTTGGGAATGACGGCCTTTGTTCCTTTTCCCCACAAAACCAACCAATTCCAAGTTTCAAGAATTTGAAAGTATTTTATGCAACAAGTATTCTTCTCGAAGCAGGAATGAGTTATGAATGTAAAAGTTAGCTAATGAATCTTTTTCAGTTTGTTCATGGTACAGCCATCCTATGAACTTTTTTAGAACTTATTATTATTTCTTTTATGAACTTTTCACAGGAAAATAAATAAATTTCCATTTCTGCAAAAACGGCAGACTTTGACCTGGAAAATCTTCCTCTGACAAACAGACAGCACATGTTTATATATTCAACATTACTGAATTCTTCGTTTGCTTAGTTTGCTTTTCCTACTCCTTTGTTCACTGGGGGGGGGGGGATAATGTCAACTTTTTTCTGATTTAAAAAGAGTTTCGAAATTTAAAAATTTAGGAAGTTTCTGCTTTTTCTAACAAGTATACTGGATTTAAGTTTACCAATTAAGATTTTGAGCTGTTGAATTTTTATATAAAATATTTTTATTACAGTTTATAAAATATTTTTATTACAATTTTGTAAAACGCATTGTTTTACATATCATCCTCAATCAGTCTCAATCAACGAAAATTATGGGTATCTATAGACAATGACAACACAAAATGGTGGAAAGCGAAGAGAATTATCATTGCGTCAAAATAGACAATCAAGAATATGATTCTTATATACTTGAACAGAATTTTATTTTAAATATCGGTTACGGTCATGTAGGAAATTAAATTCTCTATTCAAAAAAGAAAATCGTGAAATCCTATGTAGCTATCAATCGCCTTAAGCCGCAATCTCATATTTCGTCATTCACAGGTAATGCGATGGCTCTTATTTTAAAAATAAGATCTTGAATTTCCAGCCATTATAATCTCGATTGCCCTGAAGGTCCGCCATATGTGTACGGCTGAAATATTGTAAATCTGTCCTTACATAGGATTGAAGAATTAAAAATCTAACCTGTGTGCATGGCAGGAGCATTGAAAGTCTGCCATGTGCATTGTGCATACGTTTGAGGAATTAAAAATCTGCCCTGTGCATACGGATGCAGAATTAAAAACTGCCGCGTGTGTACGGCTGAAGCTCTGAAAAATCTGTCATGTGCATACGGTTTCAGAATTAAAAATCTGCCAAGTGTGTACGGCTGAAGTACTGAAAATTTGTCGTACCTATGCATACCGTTTCAGAATTAAAAATCTGTTCCGTGTGTAAGGCTGAAGCTCTGAAAATCTGTCATGTGCATATGCTTTTAAGAATTAAAAATATGCCATGTGTGTACGTCTGAAGCGCTAGAAATTTGCCCTGTGTTTATACGGTTGAAGAATTAAAAATCTGTTGTCTTTGTACGGCTAAATCGGTGAAAATATGTCGAGGTTCAGGTATGTGGAGAGGGGTTGGAGAACGGATTCCTAGTACATGTGTTATCCTTAAAATGTTACCCCAGTTTAAATTTAGGAAGTCAAGAGCCCACACGCCTTAGTGGAACTTTGAAATGGGATGTTCATTTAACGAATCAAGTCGATAAAAATTGCTCATAGCACGTGCTTGTTGTGAATGGAGTTTTATAGAAAATTTTTTTTACCGTTGCTTTGGGTAAATTCGCTTTCCAGTTTGTAAAACTGAATAAATAAGATACCTACATTAAAATTTTGAGTACTTCTTGGGTCCTTATTATTCTCAATGAAATCCTTCACACGCGCCGAACATAATATGACGTTACTGGGAAGTTTATTTTCCCCGTAATTGCGTCAATAACTTTGTTACTTTTTATGGACGATAACACATTTGAGCACACCTGTCAGAATTTTCACTTAAAGTACTTGAATGTTGAATTCATCGCCAAAACAAACACATATAAAACTGACAACTAATTCTAAACGCTTAAATTAGAAAATAAACTGAAAAATATATCTAGGTTTTAGAACCGAAAATTGAACTATGCTGTTGAAAAAGTGTCAGCAAGGGGGGAAAAAATTATTTTGTATGTAAACAATCCATGGCATTTATTAATCAACCCACTTCATAGATGTGAGGACAAAAGAGAAATAAAAGAAAAACGTAACATATAAAGAGTATTGAATCAACTGCTCACTGATTATAGTGGTTATTTTCAGCTACTTTTCTTACGGTAGGATGAAGACGAAGTGTTAAAGAGATTTTTTTTTAGTTCTAGTTTTAGTTAGATTAATATCAAGTTTTCAAACTTCACGAGGGGTATCATGTTAGAAGCAATTAACCATATAAAAATGAAGATTTTGCCGTTACAATACGAAACAGGTGCAATAAAATAAAATATAAACCTTTTTTTTTTATCAGCTCTTGTTTCCAATGTCCGTATCATTTCACTTTTCTCTTTTAATCACTTTAAAAACTTTAAACTTTTAATCACTTTAAAATTTTTAACTTTAAAAATATGCATATTTGTTCTTAAGAGGAAGAAACAAACTTCTGAAAGTAAAACCCCGAAAAACTAGAATTTAGATGAGGCCTTCTTAAAATAAAAATCTCTATCCTGAATGGCACAACTTTGGGGGCCGTGACATCATGTGTAATTTTGGGCCGTGAATTTTCGATATTACTTCTTAAAAAATTAAGAAAGTCATTATGGTTAAGAAATTTCGTAAATTTTTTTCCAAATATCTGTATTAGATGAATTTTTTTCATTATGTTATACATAATTTGTATGACTATTTTTTTTTTTTTTACTTCTTCGTATACGTAATATACCAAGAGTATATTGTAATCTTCTGCAAATTCGGCCTGGAGGTTTTGTGAATCCCCACGTTTTAGACCTCCTTTGAATCCAAAAATGTATTTTTAAAATTATATCCGTCAGTCCGTATGTGAGCATGAAAACTCAAAAGCGCACAGAGCTAGAAAGGTGAAATTTGACATATCATTTTATCACCAGACTTGTAATTTAATCTGTAAAATTATTTCAGACTAAATCCGTCTATTGGTTGACTGTCTGTTGAATTGTATATTCGGGTGTACGCTAGCGGTAACTCAAAAACGCAACAGGCACGGTATTTGAAATTTGTTGTGTGGTTTTGATACCTAAATAGTAAATTCAGTGGCGTGACTGCAAGTTATAAGTTTGGAGGGGCAAAAACTTTATAGACAACTAAAAGTACCGGGAAGTATAGGAAGTAGACAAAGAAATTTTAAAATTTAGCTTCGAAATTTGCTAGCTTTTCCGTGCACTATGGCTTTTCTTTAATATAATTTCCAGTTTTAGGCAGCTATAAAATTAATATGAAATAAAAATTTAATCTTTCCGCAAAAAGTGGAGGGGCGTCCGCCCCGCTCCTCAACCCGCCTCCACTGAATGGATCTGTATCAAATTTTAGACCTAGTAAATCAAAAGAAAGCGATTTAAAAATGCATACGAATACGATTTCATGCGATTTTCGAATTGGAAAAGCGTAAGAAATCTCAATTTAGAAATTTAATCTTTAAATTCATTGCTACTTAGCCACAGATTGATATATTTAAAAAATCTGCCGTTCAATGCACGAATCAGACACGCCGTCTTAAACGAAAAGGCTAATGTGTGTATATGTAAGATAGATCATTTCACTCTAGGAGACCATAAGCACAAGTTCCTTCTAAAAATTAAAAGAATTTATACCTGGTCACATTTAAGCTATGAGAACCAGCTGCAAATTGGGGACAGATGACTGTTACGTTTCTGTAAACTTGAATAGCTTTCGTGAAATTTGTAGTGACTATTTCTGAGAGATTCTTCAATAGAAAATTAATAAAATAACCATTTGGCCTTAACGCGTTTCATTAAAATTCAAATCATCTGCTGGGGAAACGGCTGAGAAATAAAATTCTTGTTGTGATGTGTTCAAAAATCAATTCTAGTAATTAACCATTATGTTATGTGTTCCAAAAATTAACTCTAAAAATAAACTCTAAAATTTTCAGATATCTATTACTTTTGGTAATGTCCAATCTTTAAGGCTAAATTTTTTATTTGGAAAAAAAATTTCTCCCATAAGCGAAAATTGCCTAAATGCTGATGGGCAAAAATGCATTACTTACAGACCTGGTTTTTATTTTCGTTTGAAAATAGCTACTTCTTCGTCTTTGGTAAAGATTTTGAAGTAGTTTGATAAATAATAAGGCACAAATTTCCAATACATGAAAATTACAAATGTATGAAATAACTGTATTATATCAAAATTAATTAGTTAAAATTTCATTTATTTATTTCATATTTCTATGTATTAGTACAGTAAAGGGTGCGAAAAAATTTTACTGGCATAAATTTTTTCAGTGATTTAGGTGCCACGAGTGGAAAATTAGGGAGTGGATTATCTTAAGTTCCATGGGCAGATAATTATCTTGATAATGATACGAAAGTCTGAGGAAAATAATTCAACAAGCCACAAATAAAGAGCAATGCTTGAAATTTTAAATATGTTTAAGAAGTTAGTAAGAATTGAATAACAATTCTAGAAATATTGCTTGCCTGCTGTGTACCAAAAATACCGTTAATAAAACTTTTGAAACCTTTAAAACACATCTTTTAAATATTTAAACCTGGTCGAGTGGTAATCCAAGCTTTTTCTTCTTATAAAGGCTTCATATTCTGGATTTACATTGTGTCCGTAAAGTTTTCTAATTAACCAATTTAAAATAATTGTTACTTTGTAAGCATATGTTATGGAAAGAAATAGTAAACAGGTTTAGAAAGTTTGGTGTGATGGATTTTTTCACAGCTAGAAATTCTGCTTGCAAATATTTAAATCCTATCCATAGTTTCACTAGAAGAGGAAGTCAATAATATTCTTAGGTTGGCTTGTTTCGACTACTTGGATATGGAATTCCTGAGAGATATTTATTTTTGTACTGGGTTGTAATCTTTGGGCAACAACGGTGCACTTTAGTTCAACCAAAAGAACTAAAATCTACAGTTTTAAATCAAAGAACACAATTTACTTTCTGTTCCAGTGAAGGTCAACAACAACAACAGTGATTCTAAAAAAAGTCATTTGCAAACTAAATTGCTAAATGTAAAATTTCTATGGCAAAAACTAGGCACATTAAACTTTACGACTCTTTTTACACTTTCGTTTTATCACATTTACTTGCAAAGTTACTATTATTTTAAATTGAACATCAAACTTCGTGGATACCTCATATACCTTAGACTTAAAACAAGGATACGAAAATTTAAATTCTTCTTTTACCTTGATTTTCTAATCAGAGACCCCAAATTTCATCAATATAAATTTATTTCAAGAAGAAGAAATATCATCAAATATTACAGAAAAAACGATTTTTTTTTCTGTATTTATACACATGTATATATTTCTTCCTGACGTCATTTTCTGATCTTTCAGAGTAATGCCTACTTTCAGAAATGTTGATATTAAAACAGGTGTTGCAAAAAAGTAAATAAATAAACTGTTTTTCAGTTTTTATGACTTGTGTTTATTTAAACTGACATATCCAATGTTTAGAAACTGTCACGCTTTAATCATGTGGGTCGCCAGCTCAGTAAGTTAACTATTTACCCTAGACAAAACCTAAAATCTTTAAATTTTCTGAAACTTTTTTCAGGACTTTTTAAAAATTGATCTTTGTTTTCAGCTCAAATTCTTTGTGTTTTACTTATTATCACATATAGAATCGCCTAGAAAGTTACTTCTAAGTTTAAACGTCTAAAAAGCAGATGGTTGCTTTTTATAAGATTCAATCAACTTCGGATGATGATGAACAACATAAGAAAAACAGTCCATGTTTGGGCAGGCGTACTATCTCAATAAAAAGAACATTCAGCTTCGTATGACTCTATACTTTCGTAACTGTATGTTATTTGTCTATATTTACAAGTTACGTAAGTGCTAACTTAACAGCTTTGACTTGAAAACAAATTTGATCGAATTGACAAGATTAGCTTATTCTTTTTAATTTTAAGAACAGGATATTCAAAGTAAAAAATAATTATTAAAAAAAATAAAATAAGTTAAAATTAACAAAAAGGTTAATAAAAAATAAAATAAGCTAAAATTCATAAAATAATTAATAATAAAAATAAATTTTAAGCTGATTCCTAAGCTAATTGTTAAAAAAAAGGTTTGAATGAAAAAACGATTCAGTTATGATGATAGTTATTCGAAAAAAGAGTAAAACAAATAAATATATGTTAATCGCTTCTAAAAGATAAAAAATTAAAACCAAAAACAAGGTAACAAAAAGTCTTCAAGAATCACTGATTTCGAAACAGACATTAGTTTTCTGCCTCATTACAGTCAAAATTTCCGATCATTTTTTTTTTCTCCTTTAAAAAATCGAAAAGAATAATACACTAGTTCTCGACAGATAAGAAAGTAAATGGTCAAGAGATATTTGATTATTTTAAAAAAAATCATTTATAACCAGCTATAAACTATAAACTTACGAAAAGTGGAAAATTATTTATAAAACTAATTAAGATATTGATTGACACGAATACCCAATGTTTTAAGTGAAAACTAGCAAAAAAAAAAAAAAAAAATTTTTATTTTTACAGCAAATTATAATTTTAACAAGATATTTTTGTATTAAGGCAATAAAGTCCATATAAAAAAATTAAGTTGTTGAGATTTAAGTCCATTCGGTTTACAAAAATGCTTTGCTTCTACTTTTCCAAGAACTATTAGAAAATCGAACTTCCTAAAAGTGTATGATGATCAAAAGTAAACTGGCATTCTACGCATTGTAACAAAACTTAGAAAAATTAAACGTAACAGATTAGATATTATAAAAATTAAAGGTCAGAGATTGTAAAAATTAGGCCTACATAAATCATTAATCATTTTATATCTTGTTTTATTTTCTTTACCCTAAATGGGAAAAAAATAATGCACTTTTGTAAGCTTAATTTTATATTCCATACGAACAAAGATTATGCATTGCAACAATGTTTTGTAAGAAACAAAAGAAAAATAAAAAAAAATGTTCCATTTTCTTCTTTAAAAAATGTTAAAAACTTTTTAACTGTGTTTACAAATATTAGTTTGCAAAGTCCAATACTTTTTATCTAAAACAGTAATACAGGAAGTCATAAAACATTATTTTAGTTTCTTAAAAGAAGCTGAACTACACACTCCACTCAGAAATAAAATTGGAACAAATACAGCATTTTTTTTTATTGTAAATTATCGCTAATAAACAACTTTTTTTTCCAAGAAGCATCCAAAGAGTGATGATGTTTCAATCAATTAAATCTTTTTTTCAGATTTGCACATCTAATTTCAAAGTCTCGTATGAAAAATCTCTCATCTATGTTATAGAACATGTATAATACAAAAAAATTATTTCCTCTCAGTATATAAGTCAATAATTACTTTAAGTTAAATTTCTGTTATTTTCTTCTTATAGAAGAATTTAAAAGCAGCGACTTAATATAGATGCTTTAAAAATTATATAACTGACATTTAATTTGCAAGTTCGCATCTAGATACAGTCCTCTACGTCAAAACGATCAATTATATTTTATAAAAATGAAACCTGACCCATCTTTATTTCAGTAGCACCAAGTTATAATTCAATGTTTATTTACGAATTAGTTACACTAATCTTGCATAATTCATTTACGGAAATATGCAGAAAACGAATTTATAATATATTACATTTTTACTTTCCCTCCAATGGTATAAATATGGATTATTTTCAATTGAATTTTATAAACTCTCTAAAAACAGGTCATATTTGTGCACTGGAGCCAAAAGTAAAGATTTTAACATGAATTTAATGATTTGATGTTGATTTTATAATTTTTGTTTCTTAAGCATCTAATTTTGGATTTTAATTGCCTGATAAAAACCAGAATCAAAGCAAAATGTTTATCTTTACACAGACAGAAAGAGTATGTACTATTATTTTAAGCAAAGTTTTTAAAATCTACTAACCACCATTTAATAATTATTTCAAACAGAATTTACAAAATTAAGCTTAAAATAGCTCATATTTTCTAACCTGATCAAAAATAAACATTTTAAAATGCTTCCATTCATTTTATCACACTTCCATTTTGAAATATCATCCAGATAAAATTTAAGAGAAATATTATAAAATCGATGATAAAAATGTAAAAACGACAAAACTAACATCAAATATTTAAGTGGTAATTACCCAGGAAACTACATATAATGTCTATATTAGAGATCACTAACAGCATTTCAGAAAGAAAAGAGCCCTTTTTAAAAAAATCAATTTTGCTTTCACTGATGTTTAAATTTGAAGATAACTCAGTGGTGCTCCATCCCCTAATCAGTTTAGGTAATTACAATCAGATTAGAGCAAAACCAACACCTGCCGTCGACCTATTACAAAAAGACAGATGGTCAAAATAATCACTTTAATCAATTAGAAGTGACTGCTTCCTCATCACCATAGGTTTGTTTCTGTTCAGAAAAAAAAATGTGTATAATGTAGCTCAACGCAAAGATGCTGGTTTTTGTTGTACTAATCAACACGAATGTAACTTATATTTATTTCAAAAGGTCATTCTATTTTTTATTCAACGAAATCGCACCATTTTGCTTCAGATTACTTTTCCGAAAACGCGTCACTTTAATCAGAAGTGGCTGCTTCCTCATCTCGAGAGCTTAGGTTTTGTCGGGAAAAAAATGCGCGCAATATAGCTTTAAGAATACTTATTTCAAACAGAATTTATAAAATTCAGCTTGAAAGTACTTTTTTTTATCTGCCCTAACATAAACGGTTTAATATATTTCAATTTACTATATTTTGCATTCAGTTAACAGTATCATTCAGAAAAAATTCAAGAACCTTTCCAATTTCATAAAAAGATGAAATTGGTGAACTAACATCGAATATTTAAATTTTCCAAATGATTACAGATTGCTTTTACATCAGAGATGATTTCCAGCGTTTCGTTAAAGAAAAAGTCTTTTTTTTTTAAAATTCAAACTCAATTTCAGTGATGTTTAAATTCGAGCATATTCAACGAAATTCTACCATTTCGCAGCAATTGCTTTACCAAAAAAGTGTCACTTCAATCAATCAGAAGGAACTGTTTCCTCATCTCCGTCGCTTAGTTTTTGTCTGAAAAAAAGATTGTGCAGAATGGAGCTTAACTCAGAGGTACTTCAGCTTGCTGTATTAAACAACACGAGCATAGCTTATATTTATTTCAATAGGTCATTCTGTTATTCTTCATTCGACGAAATCGCGTTAAATTGCTCGGGTTAGATTGCTTTTGACGAAAAAGCAGATTAGAAGAAATCTCGTTTCAAATGAATGCTTCTTCATTCGTCAAAAAATAAAATGTTCATAATATATCTTAAAGCATAATGCTGTTCTTTGGTGAACTGAACAAATCGAGTATTGCGTATATTGATTTATTTAAAAAAAATCATTCGATTATTCTTTGTTTAACGAAATAATACTTTTTAGCAGAAGATTGCTTTTACTGACAAAGCGTCACTTTAATCAATTAAAAGAGACTGCTTCCTATCTCCATACCTTAGTTTTTGCCGAAAAATTGTGCATAGTATAGCTCACCGCATAGGTAATCTGTGTTTATTTTACTGAAGAAAACGAGCTTAGCTTAAGTTTATTTTAAAAGGTCGTTCTCTTCTTTATTCAACAAAGTTACATCAGTTCACCGCAGATTACCTATACCCAAAAACTGCCACTTTAATTAATTAGCTTCCTCACCTTAATAGGTTAGTTTTTGTGGAAAAAATGACTTAACGCATATGTACTATTGTTTGTTGTACTGAACTACACGAGCATCGGTTATATTTATTTCAAAAGGTCATTCTATTCTTCTTTATTCAACGAAATCACACCATTTCGCCGCAGATTGCTTTTCCGAAAAAGCGTCACTTTTCACTGTGGATTGCTTTGATATCACCATTGTCGGTGTTTGATGTCACCTTTAGAAATGAGATTTGATAGATTTTTATAGCGGTGTTCAAATGGCAGGTAGTAAATTACAACTTTTATACCACCTCTTCTGAAAAGAAATTTCTGTACGATCATAAACTTTTATCGGCCAACGCTCTGAGCACACTTTCTAGTATGCTTTCTGAAACCACTAACTGACAGCGTGGTTAGCTTTTAAGATCTTCATATCGCACTTCTATTTTAGGTGACGAATTCGTCTCACAGAAGATTGAAGATAACTAGTTTGGCCTTGCCATTTCAAAAAGAAATGAAATGACGAAGCTATTTGTCATGAAATTGAGCTCGATCGTTGAAGCTCAAATGGCTTAAATAACTAGAGGAAACGATTAAAAACTAGAGAAGGATTCAAATGAAAAAATTTCCACTTTTTTTTGGACAGAAAAATTTTTCGATGTCAGTTATCGCCTGATAAATATTTGAAAAGGAATAAAGAAATTAAAAAATATATGAACTAATGAGAAATAAAAAGAAGTTCAATTTGAAAAAGTTTTTCAGCAATATTTAATAAAAAATTTTTACTTAAGATGATTTTTCTTAGCAATTTTTCTAGTTAATATTACAGAGCATTGGAGAAGACAGTGTGGTAGTGTATTGAAAGTTTTCGGAATTCCAGAACAATTCTCTGTTATTCCATTTGGGGTTACGCTCCGCTATTTAAGAATCTTTGATCTAAAGCAGTGATTTGCAAACTCTCAAGACGAAAAAGCCAAACCTATTCTTCATAACAGTTTAAAAACTACTCGAGAGTTTTAAATGTAATTTTACAGATAAAGAAAATTTAAAGCAATATTATGATAAACGATAATTTTAATTATGTATTTATAAAGGTGAAAACACACACACACAGAAAAATTCTTCTCATTCATTTTAGTTCAGCGTACGCAATAAACTGGCATTTCCTGAAAAAGTTATTGTATGACCGTTAGTCATAAATCCTTTTCAGTTAAAGGCACGCTTCCAATTCGGAATCAGTTATTCCGCTTTAAATTTAAATTTAAATAAATATTAATTGACAAGAGGAAACGATTGCTCACATAAATATGTAGACTCAATTACTGAGATCACAAAGTGGACGGATCTATTTTGTGATGAAGGACCATACAGTACTGTTAAGTGAGGACTATTTCTAGCGAGATATATCTTTCACTTGAAAAGTGGTGTGTTTCCGGGGCAATTCTAAAATACAACGCCGGGAGGCCATATTAGTGTCGCGACTGTATGTGTTTTATAGATTTTGCGAGACTGTTAAAACAAATACAATCGGTTTTAAATACATAACATGTATTAAAACTTTCATTAGTGAAACTATTAATGTTTTACTTTTATTTATAATTTTATTTAGAGCCACACAAGTGTACCTAAAATGGCGCAATGTGCCGATCCCTGCCCCAGAGTGTTCGAAGTCTAAGCCGAAACACTAGAAATACATTTCCCTAAAAAGTTAAGCATTAAATACAGGGAAAACATTGATGAAAATAAAATATATCCTGGACTTTATTATGAATAAACTCTTAGCCACGAAAGTTGAATAAATGATAAGATAAACAAGTCATAAATAAAATAAATTTACAAAAATAAGTAAGGAAATAAAATTCAGTGAGTATGATTAGATTGCATACTTGCAGTTTTCTGGTTAAAAAGTGATAAGAGAAAATAATTTGGCTTCCAAAAGTGTTTTGAAACTTTAAAAAAGCGTAACATTGTTCTTCTTCAAACAGCATTTTTCTAAAAAAATGAGAATAATATTCAGATCACGTACTTATGAATTGTTCGACATATTTCCTGTTATTGAAATAATCCTGCAAATTTATCACAAAAGTATTCCTCTGAATATTTAAAACTTTAGTTCATTAATTCCGAAGCAACGGTTCTACGTGATATGTTTACTGGAAAATAGAATAAAGGAAGAGATATTACGAATGTTTCAACAAATGATATTTGTAAAGAGAAAGTTATTACAAGAATATTTGTACTTAATTTATTTTTTATAAACTCTTTCACACATTGATATTCTGTTAGAGAACGTGCACTGATTTTATTACTAACAGTGCACTTTTTAAAAATATTATTTAAGACTTTTAAAGAGCTATTCTACTTTAACATTAGAAATAGTATTCTAAATAAATTTTCAAAGTTATAATAAATGATAACAGAAGTTGGCTGAACAGGAAAAGCAACACGGGTGGGCTAATATTCCGTTGAGAATTCCTGAATATGATCCAAACGTTTTTAAATGCAACTGATATATCTGAACAGAATTTAGTGTTAAACACAAATAACCAATATTCTGTAGAATAAAACTCTATACTTAGAACTAAAATTATGTGGTTTCGTGAAATTCTGCATATTGTTGACTAGAGATGTCGTTAGTGATAGAATCTTTTTTTTATATAATTAATTTTATTTAATATAAGATATTTATTCTTCAATAATAAGAGCTCTCGTCAAAAATAAACCAGTCTTAACTATCTGATAATTTACGTATTATTATTACGCAATGCATCATATTATAAATTATTTTTATATGTACTACTTGTAGATGCTACTGTAGACAATTATGTAGTTGCTTAAGTATCTTATAATGAAGATGAAAATGCATTATGAGTATGAACCATTCACTGTAGAGTTCTAACTATGAAGTTAAGTATTTCTGTATTTTATTAATTGGATACTTATATTAGTTAAGCAATTTTACTTACTTATATTAGTTAAGTACAAGAATGAAAAATTCAAAATATTTGTTGAATCTGTGATACAAGACTTTCTAAAAGCTATGACTAATAAAATATATGTATGATAATTTATAGTTTCTAACGATTTTAACAAGCTATTTTGGGTATTAATTTAAACTAACGTACCGTTATATGTATTAATTTATACTTACTACACTGATTTAAATTCTTCTAATTTTATTTTCAAGTTTGATTCAGGATGAAACACATAGTATCTTACAAATTATGAAAAAATAGTTCAAGAACAATTTAAAGGAATAAAATATAACGGCTTTAATGAATCCTATAGTTTGTATCCATTCTGAATCCAATATTACTTTTTCAGTCGAAAAATGTTAGTGTTAATCAAAAATCATCGACTCAGAAATTTTTCAGTAATTTAGTTTAAGAAAGGATGAATTTTATCAAACTTATATCTTAATTTCAGAAATACACTAAACGGAAATCTTTTTGAAAAAAATATTTTTGTTAGAGCATTATCTGAACAGTCAGAAATCAAGCGTTGATTTGGAAACGAATCACTAGAACTTAAAATACATAATTGAGGATCGGAATAAATTACAAATGGGTAAAAGCTAGAAAAAAAAAGGAGCGATTGTGCATAAAATATAATATAGGAGAGAATTATTGAATTATCCTTATTGAATAATATTCATGCAATTAATCCTTTAGATTATAAATCTAAAATTTATTCGTTATAATTCCTAAATTTGATTCCAATTGGTATTCCCTTTACTAAAGCAAAAACTTTGCCATTTTCTAAATTGGATTGAATATTTAATGCTACACATATACAGCCTTGATAATAGTACTAAATTTTATTTAATAATTTCAACTACACTTAGTAAACTTTTATTTGCATTAAAAATACATACATTAATGAATTTAGTATTCTAAACCTTCTGTAAACGTTTCGATAAACGTTTAATTTAGACCAAAGCTGCTTATAAGTTTTCCACTCACGACGTACGCATTTTTGAACAGAAAAAAGTCTGCGGCTCTGTTTCGTCTGAAAAATTTTGAGACGAAGGCAAAATAAAAAAGAAATAGAAGCATCAATTAATGATGAATAAAAATAAATTCAATATAAATAAATTTATTATCTTAATGAAATGTGTGAAGGTAGGAAGATTATCATTATTTTTTATTACAGCTACTGAAGAATTTGGAAAAAAGAAAGCTCTGTAAAGTTTTCGCTATTTATAATTCAAGAAATCTCGATTATGCTGTTGAAAAGACAGATTAAAAACCATCTTTTTCTGCGTTTTTCACATAATGGGAAGCGGTGGTCCATAAAAGCTTCATGTAATTTATCACTACACCACCGCGTCCTTGAAAATTAACTTTTTACCTTTCAGATAAGGATCTAAAATCTATTACATGCCACTATCTATAGCATTCAATGCAAATGCGAAACATCATAAAACTCATCCGCTGGAATAACAGATAATACTTGTAGTTAATGCAAAAGAAGACTTTGAACGTTTCCGCGAAGTAGAACTACCGTGTGTGCGAAGAAGCACTAATTATGTTCCTTCGTAGTTTGCTTTCCTCACACACGGGAAGACTCCAGAAGTTTCCTCGCTTCCTATCTCTCTACATACTCGCGAACTGAATCGACAGATAAGTTTAATGATTTTGTACAATAAATGCTCTACGTGTAAAAAAATGGATTTAATATTCCAGTGTGCTGGTGTGTCATAAAACTCAAAGATAATAAATATTCGACAATGGCGACTCTTTCTACGCAAAAAGTTTTAAAAGAACCTAATTAGTTATAAGAGTTATACAATTTTATAACTAATTAGATGCTTTCTTCGGCTTTCAGTATAACAGAATATGAGTGAGATCTTCTTCATAAAAATTCCATATCTGATTACTTTTATGGAAAGCAACTTAATATGTCTCTAAATAGACTAGCTATAGAACTTTTTTGTTTCATCATGGTTCAAAAACACTTTAGTTGAAAGGAGAATATATACGCCATTTTTTCTGTTTGATATATAATGTGTTTTTTAATCTAGATAATGAAATGACTGAGAAACGTTATCTACCGGTAGCTCTTTGGTCTTGAATATAAAAAAATGAGCTTTCAAGACTTTAATATTGATTCCATGGCGGTATTGCAAGTAAATTATTGTAAATGTGGTCATAAAACTTAAACATTTATTTAAGATTCTTATTATGTCTAAAATTTCTCTAATATAAGACGTGAATGAATTAAATTGGCGGATATTTTCTTTGAAGTTTCGAAGCGGCATTGCCTTTGAATTTTGTCTTCTGTGCTTAGGTTTTTAATGCATTAAATTTTTAAATTATGCTTTACATATTTTCGTTGACGTACAATTTTTATCATTTAAGATTCCACAACGTAAAGAATTGGATTCTTTTGAGAATTTGCATTGCATAAACCAATTTCGTGTTATATACAATTTAAAGAAGGCAAGATGTATTTCACTGTTGCTGTAAACTATCTGTCACTGCCCATTGATGATTTGTTTCTAACTATTACTCTGCTTATAATTGCGGCCTCTCTTCGATGGATAAATTTCAGAACTTTAAGAAATTTTTAATGAAAACCTATATCATCCTATCAAGAATTTAAAAAGAGCAATAAATTGTAAAAGGAATTCATATAATTTATATAAACTATCTTATATGTGAAAAATGAATTTAAAAATTAATAATATAATCACAAGAAAGCAATTTTTTAAAAAATTCATTTTGGAACTTATCCAGAACCACGAGAGAAAAATTTATTTCAGAGCATTATTAATTGCCTTTTTCAATAAACAAACCGGAATATCAAAGGCATATGAATTAAAAAATATATTCTAATGTCTAAAAATATTAGAAATATTGATAAAACAAAAGAAAAAAGAAGAAATCGGTGAAACGATTCGAAAATTACTGCTGGCTTTGTGTTCCCTCAAAAATTCATCAAGCGGTTATTGAAAATTAGAGATATAATGTGAGTTCTATTCAAAGAATTTATATAAGATATGGAAAATTGAATTTTAAAAATGTTTTTCTACAGAAGTTGCGAATCGTATTCCTGTCTCTGAAGTTTCTTACAAATGTATAGATCTTAGAAAAACTGAATCTTAAGCGATATCTAATTCGTTAATTAAGATTAATAAATACAAATTGTTGATCAAATTTGAAGAAACAATGGTATTCAATACGGACTGTTCAACTTACAATTTACAGCTCAGTCACAATTCCTTTGAAGAAATGAGTATTAATTCGTGATTATATATAAATGCAGTTTAAAAGAAAAACCTGTATATATATCAAATAACAGAAACGGAAGGTTCCTATGTATTTCTATATGAAATTCTATACGTATGTATTTCTGATAAGACAAGCTAATGTTTGTTTACTGAAGACTTAATAGACACTATTTGTGCCTTAAATCTGCTTTTGAAAGATTTAGGCAACAAAAGAAACTTTTAGGAGAACGATATCTTTCATATAAAATTTAAAACTCAACATGGAAAATGAATTTTAAATGTTAGAAGAGTAGGCATTCTTTCTGTTAAAAACAAGCTTGTATCAATCCAAAGTTCATTCTACAAGAGAATTTTACCGAATGGATGATAACATTTCCGTGATTTTACGCATTACGGCATTTTTAAGGATTGATTTGTGGCCTCATCGAACAAATGGCAGCATCAGTGGCACCAACACCACATTTGTGCTTACGAACATTTTCTGCAAGGCCCTAGGAATTCATGTAAAAACGCGAGTTCATTGCATTAGAAGTTACGAAGGTGGATTACACATTTCTTTGTTTACCAGCTGTTATATGAATTTATTTAATATAGATTTTGAATGCGAAATAGTTTACTGTGTTTGAAACGCGACTATAATTGGAAAAATCAGGAGTGTTTTCCCTGTATATTTCCTTCTACAGAGAGTATGTCTTTATAAAAACAAATACAACTATTCCTACTTATAGCTACAATCAATGACAACTAAATAATACGTTTTACCGGATGGATTTATAGGCCTTATGTTATTTTTATAGACAGGCCTTAAGAGTAATGAAAAAATGACCATTGCAAAATGAATCACAGGTACGGAGAGGATAAAATACAATCAAAATAGGTAGTCAGAAAACAAAAGTTGAAGATAATATTTTTTAAAGAACTTTAAGAAATTATAATTTCAAATCAGTGCTTACATTTATTTTAACTAGTTGATTTTGTATAATAAATAAATTAATATTTTACCATAAGAAGCGGTAACATGATTATAAATAAAAATATATGTAATATTTCCTTAGATGTGAGCGAATGTGCAGGAAAATAAACACAATAATTAAATATATTAATATTTTCATTGAACTCCAATGATAAAGCGCAAGTTTTAAAAAATCTTAGTAATATAGTCCTTTATTTCTGTAATTTTTAATACGATGAACAAAATCTAGTACACACATGTGTAAAGTACCTCTTCCCATCGATTGATTTGGTCAAGACTTTAATATAGATTTACAATTTTGGTGAAAGGTTCTCATGCCAAATTTCATCCATATAGCTCCTTGCATTTCTTGAGTTATCGTGTTCGCACACACATGAATAGTCGGCCATACATATGCAATTCCAAAAATACTGGCTTTTGTGTTTGTATGCACTCCGAGTAATCTAAATCGTCGAAATTCATCAAAACTCTTTGTGAATTTTTGTACGATTTCAATACACTCGCATACGAGAAGTAAAAAGAACGAAAGAATTTTTTTTGCCATATTATTTTAATTCTGGCTCCATAAATCTACTCTCAGATTTTAAGTATATGCCACATACTACATGTATAGATGAGAGTTAATTGTTTAATCCATATATAAATAAATCCTAGGACCAGTTAAAAATCAATCTAAAAAAATTGTTATTGCCCTATAACTATTATTCAAATTGTAGGATTATAAAATACTTTTACTGTAACCATCTCTATATTCCACAGCCCAACTGCGTTTTTGTTTTATAGTTTTAACTCCTCTTTTAAACCAATATGAATAAATAATTAAGCATGGATGCCTTCGATAGCTGTAAGGACCTAATAGTAACAAAAACAGAACATTTTTTATTTGTATAAAGTAATAACTATTTTCAGAAAATTTAATTTCCATATAAATATGGAAATTAAATTTTTTGAAAATAGTTATTACTTTATACTAAATATCTAATGAAGCTCTCTTGAAAAGTCGAATCGATCTAATTTGATTAAAATCAGATTAAATTCTTGAAAATTTTTAGAAGAATTTGCCATCAATAGCAAAAGGGGTGTCATAAAAGATTTGAATGATCTTTAAAGCTTCTTTCAAATAGTCTTGAGTGATTTATGAAAATATCGCGATTGAGAAAGAGATATTATAAGTGTTTGATTTATTATGAGCTCTTTGAAAAAAAGTACTATTAGATTTCTTTAAAAAATATTTTTTGATTGCTGAAATTTTAGAAAGACTGACAATTAATCAAGCTAGAAAAATGCAAAACTAACACTAAACTTTTGAATTCGTAATACAATAAAGAACATCCTTGAAGTTCTTTTATGTAGACCTTATTAAGTGAAATAATAATTTTTGTTGATAACTTTTAATAAGAGTGTATAGTAAGTTCCATACATTTAGAGTATTGCACTTTCAGTTTTACAACTTTCTAACAATCATAGGATATCTTACGCATCTAAAGGTTTAAAATAAGGTGAAAAGTTATATGAATAAATAAATGCGTATGATGATCTAGTCAATCCTATTGAAGGAAAGATATTAAACAAATGAAAAAAGTTGAAAAAGAATATTATGTAGGTAATGAAATTTGCATAAAGTATGCCAAAAAAATTATTATCCGGCATATGAGAACTGGATTTCTTTCTTTATTTCAATATCATGAGACGTATGACTTATAGTACTTCATTCTGAATGAAAGAGTTTGTTCTTCGAAATTAACTTTAGTTATTGTTAAGATAGCTGTCACATGATTAACACAACTTGCAGCTTTAATGTGTCAATGGCACTGCTTTGAAAAAACAAAGCATAAAACTTAAATTTTTTCTTAAAAAAATTAAATGTTAAAAAATCACACTGAATTTGTTTACCAGTTACAGAGCAGCATGGAGATTTCCAAACTAGCTTATATAGCTTATCATTGTTGAAAAGTAAAGAACAAAAATTAAATTTTACCTTAAAAAATTAAATGTTAAAAATCACACTGAACTTCTTTACCAATTACAAAGCAGTATGGAGTTCTATAAACTAGCTCATATCGCTTAACAGCTTCAAACTAAGATGACGTAAACTCTATATTTCAAAGCAATAGTTAATTTACATCTGCAATTATCTCAGAAAAAAAATTCTGGTTTTTTTTTCTCAGTGTTAACAATGCTATTTCAGTTTTTTAAAAATAATCCTTTATCTAATTACCGTAAGAATTTATTTACTACTATGTCACTTATTACGTTTTTTTTAAAAAAAAGCAAAATCATAAGTGTTTTAAAATCAAATTAATTTTCCAACAATTAGCTTTAAAAGAGCGAAGGTATTTATTATTCTTTTCACTTTATTTTTACGCCTTAGAATACATAAAATATATATGACCCAACAAATAACATTCTAAGTCTGTTCTTAGTTATTTTTTATAAAACAAATGTGAAAACTGTTGTAAAAATATTTTTATATGCATTCATTTCTTCTTTATCAACATATTTTTTTATAACGTAACTAACTTAGAGACTGAACAGTGTATTCATCATAATATAGTGCTGAAAACGCTGAGTTAAAAATGGTAAATTTAAATTGAATCAAGGTTTTGAGGGCAAAAGTATTACACATACTAAATTTAAAACTAAAATGAGACAAAATTTCGTCGTTGAATCGAATCTATCTTCTGTCATAAACCAAGTTTACTTTTCTGGATTACAACATCTATATATTAGTGCAAGATGAAACTAACCGTGTAAACAAAAACACTGAACATTGAAGGCTATAAAATACTCTGCAATATATCGAGTGAAATGATACGACACAATACATGTAATTCAGTGAGATTTTATGTAATCGATTGAATTTCCAACCGAATAACCGCAAAACAGCAACTGTATTGCTCTCGATAATAATAATTTTATAACAGCAAAGAAACAAAAGTAGTTTTGTTTTTATACAATATGCTACAAAAGGTCGAGTTTTAGGAAGAAAAAATAGACAGAGCCGAGCTTTATATTGGACTGTTATTCATTTTTATGTTATTCTATACATTAAGAACTATTAAAAAGTTGGAGGTAATACACAAAAGTCTCTATCGGAACTATTCATGATAAATAAGAAAAGGAGCCCTTTAATTTCATATAAAATTTATTCAACGGTAAATAAGGAAATATAGCATTCCAAAGGATAAACTGTTGTGAAACGGCAATGAAATTTTGTCAATTGAAATAAGTCATATGTAACATATTTTGAATTTCATGGCTTCCTAGTATGCCTTTTGCTTTTTTGATATTTAAAAAGCAATAAAATAGCATAAAGCTGAGATAAAACTTAAAACAAATTGTGTTGAACGTAACACAATTACACTCTAAAATATAACTTAAGTTCACTGTGATCTACAAAAGTTAAAAATGTAACGACCATTGACCGACTCCGAGGGTTGTTAGTTGACTATTATTAAAAAAATTATGAACAACCAATAAAACAGTTTTTATCTTAATTTCTAAATGCCAGTAATGATATAATGCTACGCCACAATAATTTCAAAAATCGCTGAAAAGTGTGTCCTAGCCACTAGTCGAGTGTATAAGACATCCGAGTTAGAGTTAAAAGGAACATAGAAATGTTTGAAATGAACTCACCTTCCTGACTTTGTAACGATCATCTCAGTACTCAAGGAATGGAACTTATCCCACAAATCTTTTGACTCGAGGATAACCTTGGGGTCATCTTTGACCCCATCGTCTTCTGGCTCGAGAGTGCGCAGGGGCGCTCCCCTCAGGTGTGCCCCAAGAACGTCTTCAGCGGTTATGTGTGGATGGGGAGGCGGAGGCTTCGGGAAGAGTGCGGCCGCGCCCGCCGGCGATGGGTAACAGGCGGCCGCTAGGGCCGGGTTGAAGTTCTGCAGGGCCGCCGTCAGGTAGTGGGGCTGCGTTAGTAAGGAACTCATGGTAAAATCAGACTGGGTGAGGGGAATTCGGGCCCCTGGCCCGTGCAGGAACGGGTGAAAAGCCATTCCGGCTCCTAAGTCAGCCGGCTCGAATCGCATGGATGCCACCGTAGTAGTCCTTTGCTGTGTGGTTCACGATTATTACAATGCCAGATGAGTTCTTTCTAGTTATCTTCTAGTTTGCTCAGACTGCATGGGTTTCGGTTTGCCAAAAGACATGCGGTAATCCTCTGTTGCCGTGGACACTCTCAGTTGGTCTCTTTTTAATTTCAGGTGATGTTTTCGCTTAGCCTATCAGGTAGTCGATGGCGTCCCTTCGCAAGGTGATACCACAGTCCTCTAGGAATAATGCCGCTTGATAATTAACTTCGTTTGATTCGATCCTCTTCAGAGCATCTATCAGCATTTTGGGTAAGAAGGAGTAGTTGATTTCGGTGAACTCTCTAACCGACTAAGTTTTGTTATAATCTTTTATCCTTTTTAATTTATTAAATTATTAATAAAAATGTATGTATCTTTATAACTTTTTTGGGTAAAACGAATAAAAAAGATAATAATTTTTGTTTGAATACAGTTGGTAATTGAATGACAAGAAGGTGAAGGAACACAAGTTGTGTGACTAGATCAGGTTTGTTTTGATAAGATTCTACTAAGTTTTTCTCAATATTTTTTTATGGCAAAGTCCTTTTTTATCAGACTTTTATTTTTGTCGATGATGATCTGTATTCAACAGTTTATCGAGCTATTTTGCCATGAGAGATAAAAGAACACATATTAAATAGCGTTTATCTCCTGAATACCACATAATTTCCTCGTTTCAATATTTATCTCACAGTCAAATTAAATATACCTATACAAATGTCCTCTCTCCGAGAAAAAAACACAACTACCGCTCCAGTTCAAAGACGAGCATTGAGTATTGACGATGGAAACAACTTCACCGAATGTTCATCTGATAGCGCAGATCCGTCTTTTAATGTCCCATCAAAACATTGACACAGAGAAAAATAGTCCTGCTATCTGTTTCTATCGTCCAGACGAACTACTTCTAGAAAACACTCAGTTGATTACGGCGATTGACTTTACTTACGTAATTTGTAACTTTATCAATGCGAACAGGGATTGTGAATCGAGTCCACTGCAGAAATCGCTCCCGGCATTGTTGGCGATGAGCTTTTTAACTGTGCGGTTATCACCTCTGCCATCCGAAGGGTGCTGGCGGCGGGCGATAAGTTCTTCACATCGACGTAGCGAGCCGACTGCGAGACGCCACGGCCTTCGCTTGACCCCTCCCCCTCGCACGTTCCGTACGCTGTCGCCCCCCAGCGGTCGACGTTGGCACCAAGTGGAGGCGGAGAGTCGGAAAAATCTCGCCAAAACCGACAATTGATGGAGGCATGATTTTGAAGAATCGGTCAGCCCTTTGGGGCGGGTTTTCACTATTAGCGAATCTGAGAGAGGCCCTTTTGTTTTCTTTTGTCTGCCTGCGCTCTCCCCTATTGTTGCGGCTTCTGATTCTTTTGTTCGGTGACAATGGATGCGGTTAGTTATGGCACGTCGGTTTCGATAAGGACTCTGACGCGCCGGGAGATAGGGTATCAGTATCATTCCCTTAATTGTAGTTTGGTGATATTTTTTAAGAGTCAGTCGGCTTTGCTTCTATTGATATCGATTTATTTTTTTCCTCTGCATTTGTTTTTGGTATTGGCATTGATTGATACTTGAGGACAGATAATTAAATAGCCCCTTTCGCTTCCTTCTCCCTTTTTTTTTCTTTTGTTTTTTAGAAATTGTGATTGGTATGCCGACTTGGTCCCAACGTCCGAAGAAGTGGATGAATAAAAAAAGTATGCTTACAGGTGCTTCATTGAGTTATTTCATAAATTATATCATTTTTCCAGCCGATTTTAAAGGATAATAAAAGAATTATTCTTACGTAATTTAGTTTACATATAATAAATGAAATTTCTAGTAATACTGTGTTAACACAATATGAAAATATAATTTCAAATTTCTAAACATAAGAATTGTTATTTTTTAATACTGGAATTTTCACAAACACTGCGCATTTTTACTTTAAATACTGTAATTTTTTTTTTTTATTTCAAGAAAAATGTTTTCGGTATTTCTAAATAAACTTCGATATTTAGTGATATTTTTATTTAAAAAATTCCAATAATACAAGCAACAAATTTCTTCTGCCGTTTAATTTGCAGTTTCTTCGCTTCTCTTTCTGCTTCAAATTCCTTCCTAAAATAGTTTTCAAAGATGTTTTTATAAAATAACAGTAAAAGAAAACCGAAATAATCAATATCAGATGCGTTCAGATCATATTCTGATTATTTTGAATCAGATTCTGCAATGTGCACGCTTGGAAGAAAGTTTTATGGTGATTCTTGAAAAATCTTAAATTTCGTTCACATTATTATCTCTAAAATCTGTCAACGTTTATTAATATGAGCAACCAATCATTAATTTTTTTCTTGTATTATCTATTGCTGGGAAAATTTTGGTAGAGCAAATATTTTTAAGGAAAGTCATTCATTCTGGAATTATTCGGAACAAAAGTGGGTTAAATAAAAACTATTAACATTTAATCCAGATGGAAAATAACCTGAAGATAATATTATTAATTTAGGTTTGAAATCTTTATCTGTATTAAAAGAATTAAGAAATAAAAAAAAAAGATAATATAATGAATAAGTATGCATTGCAAACTTTTTTGGCATTCTATTGTCAATGGATTACTCTGCTTCTAGTCTAATTTCAGTTATATATTTATGAGTTTATTGAATTTTTTTAGTTTGTGTTTGGACAGGGAAAAAAAAAAATTACTGTGAACATTTACCATTTCAAATATTATTCTGAAACTTTCTTTCGTGTGTTTTTCTTTTGTAGATTATACGTTAGACCTACGCTGAAGTTAGAAAATATATCATGAAAATATTAAAAAATATGTAACAAATTGAGATAATTATTTCTAATAACTATTTTCCTATCGGTTTTACAAAATATTACCATATACGTTTACGAATTCAAGCTAGAAAATTGTAAAAACTCAAATCATTACAGACTGATTATAGAAACTCGGAGCTTAAAAATACATAAACTAATATCAGAAAGCATTTTAAACAAACGGTTTAAAATAATATTTCTTTTAAAATTTTTATTGTGATTTATGAAATAAAAGAATTTTGCTCCACATTCCTTTTTTGTTACAATCAATTGATAAACTGAATAAATATAAGTCAGTTGTACTGTTAGTTAGAAAAATATGAATCCGTATCTTGTGCATACATTAGCGTCACTCCCTATATGAATTTATTTTAGGAAGATGCTTTTGACTCGAAAAAAGAAGAATTTGATTTTAAGAAAATTGAAAAGAATACATTTTGCACAACCATGACCATTTCTTCGTAATTTTGGTAACAGAATGTTCGAAAAATGATTGTAGATTTTTGGAGAAAAAGCTGATGAAATTTCTGAGTTTTCTGAATTTAGTTTGAATCAAGTTTATAAAACCCTTATATGAGTACTTATCAAGATTACGTTATTAAATACACCAAACACATATGACTTGCTGTAAAATAAACTTTTTTGAAAACATGTAACATTATTTACTTTTCAAAGACTTAATTTTGCTAACAATGAAATTATACTATATGAATCAAATTTAAATTCAGTGCAGAACATTTTGAAAGTTGGTATTAAAATGTTATTATTGTAACTCTGTTCTTCCCTAATACAGAACTTGTTTCGGTATTTTTAATCCTACAATTGATTCAGAGACAGAATGTTACGAGTTCCTCTTTTTCAAAATGGAAAATATAGACTTTATTTTCCATTTATCAATATTTATACAAGATCTTTTGTTCAGGCAGCAACGATTTTTTTAAATCTCTTCTTGAGTCAAAAATTGCCGAAATGAAGTAAAAAGCAAACACAGAAATTAATATTACTAATATATATATATTATATGTTAGTATTTTTTGCATGCATTTAATTGGTAAGTATTTGACAGCTCTCTCAAATTATTGTTTTTCAGCGTTTTTTTTCAATACCTGTAACACATACAGCATTTTTTATTTATTCAAATGTTCCCAGCTTGCTCGCTATGCAGATTTCTGTGTTTGACATGTACTAATGAGCTGAAGATTGAGACATGGGAAATTTATTAAAATATACCGACATAATTCGACGATTGTAGACTTTCCGTGAGATAATCCCTAGAGACTGTCGACCGTATAACAAACTAAAAAATAATCTATGAATGTAAAACATATATTAGGAAAATATTGGTTTTCCTTCATCCTCTCATCAATAGCAGTCCAAAAACCAAAACTTCAATAAATGCTAAATATTCCGATTATTATAGCGATCAGAATTGATTTTAATCTTTTTGTTAATAGACTATAAATACCAGAATTGTGATTGAATATTAAAAATAATAAAAAAACACAAAGTTAAGAAATAAAGTGTCATTATTATTATTAATTCTTTATTATCTTATTAGTCATTCTTTATTCAACTCATTAATTTTCTTTAGTGGTTAATCAGTAATGATATAAATGCATTAAATGGCTTATATGGTACAAACTTGAGGCATTTTTTCAGGGTATTAAGCCATGTTCACTAAAAGTAATTTTTCTAAAATTTCATTCCATCGGTTGATGGATTTTTAGCGTGAAACAAGAAGTATTATTTTTTTTACACTTGTTAAGATTTTTGAAAAAGGATTATATCACTATATTTGTAAGAAATTGCCTAATAAATATTAGAATTTTTACTATCTAAATAGAATAAAGAAAGGTGTATTACGATACCGACAAGAATTGCATGGAGATTATATTTTTTTGAAAAGAAAAAGAGCGAGAGAGAAAAAGACATCAAGAAAAACGAACATCTTATAATTGGTTTTGCGGGATATTTTTCGAAAATTAATGAAACATGAAATGATTGTGTGTGGAATGTTTATGGTTTTATTTGTGTTAAATTATTTGTGAAAAAATTTAAAATGCTAAATTAATATTAATTTAATTTAATAACAGACATAAACTTTTATTTATGGGCTTACTCAACAAAACAGGAGTTCAACAACTCTCAAGTTTTATATAAATTATCATTGATAGATGATTATTGAAATGAATATATTTTTCCCTTTTATTCTTTGGTTAGAATAAAGGGAAAGAATATTTTCAAATTATTCGTCATTATATCGATCGAAATTTTGCTATAATGCTTTTGAAATGGATTTTTCCATTTCAAAAACGTACATAGCAAGTTTATCCAAATTTCACCTGTATAAATTTTAGAGTGTGTTTCAACATATTTCCTATAAATTAGATAATTTTATATTTTATAAAGCATTTGATTTTTGAAATCAAATTTCAAGTAACTGTGGAAAACACTTCTACTGAGATGAAATAAATAAATCTTAGTGATCTTTGTTACTACTCTTTCGTTGAAAACATTTTGATGTAAAGCATTTGGAACACTAACCACAATTTCTTTTCGTCTTTATAAAAAAGGAGCAAACATTTAACTTTTTCCAGTTGAATGTTGTTAATGTTGGTAATTTTTCTCATTTTTTAAGCATTTTTATTTGGCTTTTCTATAGTGCACACTTGCTGTCTAAACAAAAATTAACGCAATAATATTTTTAATTGCGTATTCACTTGTCAGGTTGAAGTACTTTGAAAATGTCATGAATGTTTCACTTACGAATACTATTATTATTTGTTTTTCTTAAAACTTACTGAAGGTTTTTAATAAATAACTTGAAAATTTTTATGACATTCTCTCGATTGTATTTCCATTTTGTGAAATATCTAAAGTTTGCAGATATTTAAAAATTTGCCTGTAACTTACCTTTTTGTGCAAACTTGTTTATAACTTACCTATTTATACAACTTGCTTGTAACATAGAACATAAGAGAGCTTTTGAGTGATTTCAAACTCTCAAAGTGAAAATCATTTTTAGTCTAGTATGAATAAAAAATTGGAAATCATTTTTTTTTTCAATTGTAGGAGCTGCTTCAGATTTCGCGGAATAGATTAAAGACCAGCAGTACCAGATATTCGTCTAAGAAGCCAACTGTAATGAGTCTCAGAATTACTTTAAAAAAAGCCCTTTTAGTACTTCCTAGTACAGTAGAGTCTCGATAATTCGAGGTTGAAGGGTCCGAGCCTACCTCGAACTATCGAATTATCGAAATCATAAAATTTAATAAATAAATAAGCGGAAATAAAAGCTATTTTAAAATTTCAGTGTAGTAAATTTAAATGAAAAATGCACTTACATATTATATCATAACTGCTGATAGCAACAGGTTAATTATATCTTAAAATAATTGTCAATTGTTTTTTGATTAAACACATTGCTCCTATATATCGATCTTATATATATCCCGTTTTCTTTGGGAGGGGGCATTTCTGCAGGTGTCTTTGGGGTGCGCAGTGGACATATGACCCGCCGAACAGCAATAAAAACCAGATGCAGTAATTTTTTTACGTGTTGTGTATGTGTTGGCCATTATTTGGGAGCTAAACTGATTTTTTTCACTAACACGAATTTATGGAAAACTCGAACAACCGAGACTCGAATTATCGAGACTCTACTGTATACGAAAAGCATCGATATATAGGAAAAGTTCTGTAATCGCTAAAAAAAATGGATGGCGGAAAAATCATTTCCTTTGGATGATAGTTTCCTATGTTATTACTGTTAAATTATGAAACTTATAGGGGCGAATGGGGTTAGCTGTTACACAGGCAAGTTGTTATATACGAATTTTAAACTAGCCATCGGTAGAAAACCAATCTTATCATGCTAGATAGTAGCTTTCATCCGATAGTCTTCCTCGCCAAAAATTAGAGTACCTGCAATCAATAGAAGAGAGAATTCTTTTGGTAATGTTGATTTTGTGTCTTTTAGTAATTTTTCTTTTAAATTAAAATTTTTTATTTGCAACGGAACCCTTGGAGATATCTATGTAACGTCTGTACTACGAAGGACCCTAGATTTCAGGTAAGAAATATTATATTCAAAATTCTATACAACTATATTATACCACTCACACGTATCAGGATATAAAATAGCGCTACGTGGGGTTACTTGTTACAATTTCGTTGGTGCTATTTGTTACAATGTAATAAGTTGCCCCGTTTTAACTGTTCAGAATATGTTTTCTTTTTAAAGTTGACTTAAGGAACTATAAAATAAAAACAGGTGGGAGTTCAACGCCTCAGGAAACATTTCTGGAGATAACGGGAGTAGTGATGACTGGTTGATCATTGCGAAAGGCGGCTGGTAAATATGGAATCAATTTCATGATACTCCAGATATACTGCAGTAAAATGAAAACTGCTACTGATGGTAAGTTGCATTTCTAATCAATTATAATTTAGTCAATTTAAGCGTAATTAAATGAAATTAATTAAATAATTAAATTATATGGAAAAAAAGTATTACTTCTTAAATATATTTCTTGGAGATTCTGCATACAAATTACTTTAATGAGCCGTTTCTCAGATTCAGAATCAACTGTACATAGCGTTGTTTCTATATATATATAAAAAAAACCTTTACAGATCTGCACAGATGGACAGGAGACGGGACTTCAACAGTACACAGACAGTGCTTCGAAGCTGTGTTACGACTTTTCTACTAAGAAAGTTAAATCACTGGTACATCAATATTCAAATAAAAATCAAATAAAATACCAGTTGGCTGGAGGAAATGTAAAAGTGCTGCAAATGACTGGCTGTCAACTTTTCTACAGCATAAGAAGTCTGTTTCTTTCAGCACTCCGGAGGCGACTACCCTGGGTAGAGTCACGAATTTCAACAGGAACAATGTTGTAACCTTCTTCACTGATTTTGCCAGTGTTTACTACAGATTCACATTACAGTGTGAAGGTATCTACAACGTTGACGAGACTGGGGTGACAGGAGTTCAGAAGCCAACTAAAACAATTGCGAGGAAAGGTACTAAACAAGTTGGAGCCATGACAACTGTCGAGAGAGGCAGTTTGGTAACCATGGCTCTTGCTGTTAGTGCCAATGGCAAATCAGTTCCTCCTTTTATTTTTGGTTTGTCCTAGGAAAATCTTTAAACGTCACTTCCGTTCAAACGCACCTCAAGGAAGTTCAGGCTCATTAAATAAATCTGGAAGGATGACTGGGCAGGATTTTCATGGTTTCATGAGGCATACAAGAGTCACTAAAGAGAGACCTGTCCTACTTATTCTGGACAATCATTAGTCTCATCTCGACTTACCAACATTGGACTTGGCCAAAGAAAACTGAGTGATTCTTTTGTCTTGCAAATTATATATTCGTAAAACTTGTAATTCAGATCATGGTCAGGACGATAACTCATCAGAATAACCTATAAAATAAAGTGAATTTATGAAGAAAAGAAAACATAAGCCCATAGGTATTCTATAGAGATTATAAAATAATAACATACTGAAAACAAAAAAATATTATATTTGTTCTTGTTGATTAACATATTTTATGTTACATTTAACCCCATCTAGTGTAACAACATACCCCATAGTGGGGTAAGTTGTTATAGTGAACATTATGTGTATAAAACTTTTAACATCTTTGAATTATCTTTGTCTAGTCGTTTTTAAAAAATATGTCATGAATCGTTAATAATCAGAGTACATTTTAAAGTGTGTTTCGTAAAAATACTTGCAATAGTTTCTTTTAGAAAATTTTAAAAAAAATAATGTAACAACTACTCCCGGTCTCCCCTTCAGCAAAAACAACTGCAATACACCGGCACTGGGAAAAGGTACTTATGGACATTTTTAGGCTGTTTTTATTGATGCTCATATAGAACGTTTGTTTACCTAACACATAACCACGATTATTTTTTCACCACACATTATAAGTGACATTCTTATGTGGAAGTTAAAGAGGAAATAGTAGAGAAAGCACTCCTGATTTTTAATTTTATATTCCTTTTCATTCTGCCCGAAATGTTTTTATTGCTTTATTAAAGGACTTAATGAAATTTAAAAAAAAAACATATTTTCTCCTAGTTTGACTTTTAGAAATGCTGCGCAGTGGTGGCTTGACAGCTTTGGAGCTTGATGGTTCAGGGTTCCAAACCCTGTTCCACCAAAGACCACTTTATTTTTATGTAGAAGTAAACTAGGAAACCGTGGGGATAGTGCTCCTGATTTTTAATTTTACGTTCCAGTTCATTCCACACGAAACATTTCATTGACATTATCATAGGACTTAATGGATTTTAAAAACATATTTCCCCCCAGTCTGACCGCCAGAAATGCAGCGCATTAGTGGCCTGGTAGCTCTGGAACTGGACAATTCCCGTTTCGAAAACCGATTCCACCAAATATTCGACGAGCATGTGCATCTAATGCACGTTAAATCTGATATCGAGGAGCAAACGTATGCGGAAGTTCGGAGATGGGGGAGGCAGCTCAGATGTCGTCCTCTCCATCTGACTACGTTTCAAAATTTTGAGTTCGTCCCAAAATAGCTCTCTTGTTTCTCAAAAACTTGAGGTTAATATAACCCAACTAAAGTAACATCGCCAGAAACGCAAAATCAAATATTGAATATTTTCAGCTATTTGTGAACAAAATGGTTGAAAATTTACGAAGTATAAGTATTTATATCTGAAGGGCATTTCAAAATTTTATCACCATACGTTGGTCTCTTTATCGTGTAACCAGTGACTTAACGCGCATGCTTCATTTACAACATCCTCCTTGAATTTTATCATTTTTGATTAGAAATAAATGATAAAATGTTACAACTTCATTCATTCATTAATGAGCGGTAATGTATTTCGATAACCTTTCGATGCACTCAATTATGCCACCGATACCGTAGTGTTCGGATAAGGCCATTATCAAGAATACCTTTCATGCAGTCTCAGAACTTCTTTGTATGTAAAATAGTGTATGATAATGTGGCTGCTCCTAAAGTGTGACTAATGGGTTGTTCTGAAAATCGCATGCTCATGAGCGAAGAACATAAATAGAATAGAATGCTCAGATTATGCTGATTGGTTTATATTACGAGATCTATTCTCTTTACTAGTGCCGCACTCAAATGACTCAATTTAGAGCCCTGAATGTAAAAGTTCAGTAAAAGAGACATTAAACAGTCATCATCACCAAGAAATTCTAAATGCTTCAAGGCAATCAAATGACATTAACCGCTAGCGAAATCTTTTCAGCAAAGCTAACGAGTATTTTATGGTACTTGAAATACTCTTAATGCTTTAGTAACAATAAATAACAGCATCAATAATAATAAAAAAACATGCAGAATAAGAAATGGGCGAACAATAAGATTGTTGCATGCGAAAATAAGTCATCTATCTAGTTCTTCTTTTTTATTTATTTTTTTGAGACACAAAGTTGTAGTGATTATGTTTAATGAAGCACAATGAATAAAAATACTAATGTCAGCATTAAAATACCATAAATGTTTAAAAAACTCATCTTTAATATCGAAAGCAATTAAAAATTCCCGAATATAAGACGACAGACTGCTCAGTCAATTTGTTTCATATTTGGTGGTAAATTTTGTTCCAAAAATGTCTTGATAAAACCTCATGTTGTAAATTATCGGCTTTTAGAACATACACATATTAGGGTATGGTATATTGGAGACGTGGATATATCCATACGCAAAAAAAAAAAAAAAAACCCGTAAAGGTAATATTGTATTCAGAGCTCTCCAACTATGTTTTATTTGTCAACATTTCAAGAGGCTTACATAAGAATGAACATTCTATTAACGAATTTGAGACTGAGATAGTTTAGTTTAGCTTAGATATATTTTTGTCCCGTTTTGAAGCAACACGAGGGTTATTTGGGACGGACCTCGTAATTTTGAACCATGGTCAGATGACGAGGATGACACCTGAGCTGGTACCACCTCTCCAAACTTCCACACCACAACAACAGGAGGATATTTGTCCCCGATGGATTTAACGTGCACCAGACCCGCTTACGGGAAGGTTCTTCGGTGGAATCGGGTTTCGAACCTGGAACCTTCCGGCCTCCGAGGTCGAGACCTTATCACCAGGCCACTGAGGTCCTTGAAACTGAAATATCTGTGAAATAGTTATTTGTTAGCATTTTTTTCCGAAAAAATCATTAAAAGATGCACCAAAAATGAAATAATTATTAGAAAAAAGAAGATATTGTAATTTTAAAAATCATTTAAAGGTTTTTTTTTTTGTATGTTGTTTTGGTGGTCTTTTAAATATTTTTACGAAGAGTAGAAGAAAAAGGGGAAAACAAAAGAACTTTTAGCAGAAACTGAAGAAATATTATATTAAATTGAGTTAATTTTAAGTCATTTGTAAATGCTTTTTAAAAAGCTGCTTGATTTAGTATCCTTTGCATATGTGCCGTTGTTACACCGAATTTCATCTTTATCATGGTTTACTTCCCTAAATGATTTACTTCAAAACATTTTATAAGGTAAGTTAAACCATTTCAAATACATACTGAGAGTGCGAGTTAGATTTAGAGAAGTATTAAATGTGCACTTACCGAATCTGTTATTTCATAAAATATTTAACTATTCTAAGAAAAAAAAAAACAGATCCAGCCAGGTAAAATGTGACATACGTGTTCTATAGTCGGTATTTCATAAACTAGCCAATTACAAAGTGTTAAAGCACAAAATAACAAGATAGTCTCTTACTTTATTTAAGTTTCAAAATTACGTTAATTCAATTAAGTCTCTTACATTATAGTACAGCATATTTAAAACATTAAGTTAAATTGATTTCCTTATGTGATGCGAGCAAATAAAAAAAAAATTCGTATTATGGAAAAAAGTTTGAATCTTTATTCAGTAAGCGTGATATGAATGATAATAGTTATTTGCCTACTCGTGAAAAAACGCTTATGTCCTTTTTTTCCAATCTAACTGCCTATCATAAGCCAATTTTTAGAATAGCATGTTATTTTATGAAGAGTCTAGCTATTTCAGAAAATATCTCGTTAATGTATGGAATTAAAAATATATTACACATTTGACCTAATTTAATCCTTTTTTTCATGAAATAGTTGGATGTTATGCTGGCGTTTTGTTTATTTTGTATTGTAAGTATCCATCATTAGATAATTCAGATACTAACAAGTTATTAAATATGTAGCAACTAGTTATTTCACAAAATAAGCAGTTAATGTGTGGAATAATTAATTTATTACGCACTTGAACTGACTTCTTCATCTGTTTCACACAATAACTAGGACTTTTATGTAAAAACTGAATTATGCACAAAATGGTAACATATGTGCAATATACAATTCAATCAATAATTAATCATCAACTACTTTGCATTCGTCTATCTAAAGATAAACCTGGACTGTGGTTCGTGAAAAATTAACTTATCAATTCTGTTTCGTCACAAACCATAAAAGTCCACAGCAGCGGGCAGAAGAAGATGACCTGCTACTGCCGCGTGAAAATCTCACCGCGCTGCAACTTTAATACGACAAACATATACAAAATGAATATTAAAATGCCTCGTAAGAACCACTAAAAAATGCAGATTTTGTGCTCACCGAATCATTTTATTGCTTTCCAAGTCATATAATTTGACGCGAATAATAAAGCCTTCACATCCCATTAATCCGTGTACGCGAAAAATCTACCAAGAAGAATGACTGCGCGCGACTTCACAGGACGTCGTGCGTGGCAAGAAATGTAGAAAAAGTCCTCCACATTCGCGCTGTGCCCTTGCCACAGCCTGAAGAATTTCCATTTATGAATCTGCTTAGCATCTACCTCTGGAAGATAAGGCCAAAAGTGAAACGCAATTTTTCCCCGGAGATAAAAGATGGAATATATTTTGGTGTCTAAGAACACGGTGTAGAGCAAGCTCGTGATCAGCTGCTTTCGGTTATTCGTTTGATTGAAAAGCGCGATTAAATAGGCTTTTTACTAATCCGCATATCGATTGCTAGTACTTAGACGACAGGACAATTAGTCGAGTTAGTTCCAGGATATTTAGGCGACTTGTACATTTAAACAAATTTCGTGATTTTTCATAATTAAATCTATATTAAATAATATAAAAAATGACAGCAATTATAATTACCCAACTAAATGTGAAATATTAATCGTTTATATAGCTTCATGAAACGATTATAATAAGCATCATAATAATAAGTACAGTGGAACGTCATAAATCCGAACTAATTGGGTCTGACCTCTGTTCGGAAAATTCGGATTATCCAGGAAATTCGGTAAAATACTCTTGATATACCAATTGCAGTAGAGTATTGACTTCGGGTGCTGTGTGAAAGTACGGAAAGAGATAGCGGCGATTCGCATCGTCGAGCAGATTTAGTTCCTTAAGTCAAAAGAAGATAACCGATTTTGTTTCTACCAATTAAGGTGTTGTATTCATTCTTAAATACAAATTCAAATGTTGCTTTTAAGCTAGAAATAAACAATAGCCCTGTTTCTGATTTGTAATTGTTATTTTCCTTTCATTTTTTACCAAAAAGTTTTAGAAAATTTTAAAAATACGTTCGAATTATCCGAAATTTTGGATTCCCGGGTTCGGATTACCGAGGTTCCGCTATATAAGATGGAGAGGCGTTGGTGTTGGCATTTTTTGACGAAGGGTTGTCGTTTCGATAAGCAGCAAAAAATGTTAGTTTGGAATGGTATTTAAAGACAAATATTGCATTTAATGTTTTAAATAAAAATTTAGCTGATGCCAGTTCGTGACAATGTGGGAAATATTAGGCGTGAGTCTGTACGTATCTCTTGTGAATGCCAAATCGTAAAAGGAGAGCATCGAACTAGCGGCACGTTTTTTTATAACTTCAAAACTAGGAATACCTTTATTTTGGAATGCAAAAGATAAGAAATAGATTAATCTACATTTTAAAGACACTTTTGAAACTCCTTGAAGACAGGCAATCGAACTAAAACATTGAAATTTACTGTTGGAGTACTTAACATCGAAAGGAACTGTTATAAATAAATTTATTACATATATATTGCTGTTCAAAATTATTACAACGGACTGTCACAATTTCATCTCTTGTTCATAAAATTTTAAAAACTTGATTATTTGGGTTTTTAAAAATTTTCTATTACCTTATTTTATCCTCCATAAATGCATGTAAGTTTTAGTTGTTTCATGAAATATGAATACTTAGAAAAGATTATTGTTTTAAACAGGATCCAAGAAAACAAGAGAGGGCGAGACAAAAAACAAGTACAAGAGAAGACTTTATGAATGTAAGATTTGCACAGAAAAAGAACGATATATCGTCATAACAGATTTTGAAAGACTTGAAAATGAATGTTTCAGCTTTAAAAGTATACCTTATAAACAAAAACTCACAGTTGATAAGCTGTATCCAAAGAAAAGACCATACATCTCAAAATAAAATATGGAAATGCGCTTGGCCTTTGGAAAAGAACATGTTTTGAAAGGTTCCACAATTTTGGGACAATGTTTTATGGTCATACAAAAGAAAATATGATCTTTTTGGGGAAAAAAACATAAAAGGGTGTGGGAACGATCAGGCGAGGATCTTAAAATGAAGAATATCCTACAGAGAGTAAAACACTGAGGCGGAAATGTGATGGTATGGTGTTGTTTCCCTCTAAAAGTGTTGATGAAATTGTGATGATCAATGGTAAAATGATTCTAAGTATGCAAGTCCCAAAATCTGTGACAGGTCATGTCCCAAAATATGAAGAAATCCATCAGAAATTTGAGTGTGGGTGGACAGTATATCTTTCAACGAGATAATGACCTAAAACACATGTCAAAGATTTCCAAAGATTATTTCTCATAAAACAAGATTAAGATACTGGAGTTGCCACCACAAAGACCAGACCTTAGTTCCATCTAAGATTTATGGTCAGTTTTGAATCAGAAATTCCCTTTTGAAGAGAGAAGAAATGAAAATCAATTTTTTGAGACGATCAAAAATGAATGTCGCAGTATCAAACAGGAGACAGAGTAAAAATTGACTGATATCCTGAATCAAAGACTGAAAGCAGGGATTGAGGCCAAAGAAGGCCCATATAAACATTAAATACCGATATTTTATTTTTTAAAAATGTTATGTTATTTCTTCTGACCATTCGAATAATTTTGAACAGCACATAATTTAAAGTTATATAGAAATATACCAATTCTGACTTATTTTGTGATAAAATTTGAGTTATTTGAAGCTTTTCTAATGAATACGACCGAATAAATAATAAAATTACTATATTTGAGATATAAATAAATAAATTTATTTTCTGTAATAAAAAGTGTAAAATTTTCTGTAGCGTTCACTGTAAAAAATATTCGTTTTTTTCCCGGACTTTTTCCGTATATTTGACGGTTTAAAGCTGTTTTGTTGACAAAACGGTTTTTCCCCGTTTTCCGCTCCAGCCATAAACGGTTTAAAACCGTCAGTTCAAATTCTATTTTTCGTCATATGGTATTGCTTTCCGTATGATAACTTTCCCTTTTCTTAAATGTAATTTTATTGCATTCATTTCATATTTTTAATAGGGTTCCATCTCCGCTATTGTTTACACATGTTGCAGTAACCTGTTGTCACTCATGAAAGCTAACCTTAAAACACGTGTTCTGGCAATAGTTGATTTTTACGCCACTAGGTGGCGCCACTAGAGCTATAGTGACTTTAAAACTCAAATAGATTATTTTTACTTTATCTTATGAAGTCTCCGGTGGTCTAATGGTTAGAGCGACTGCCTTTTGTTTCTATGAACGCGGTTTCGATCCCCGGCTCGGAGGAGTTAGAAGTTTTGTCACCATCTTGCATCGAAATCGTCCAAGTAAGTTCAATTAAAAATTAGATTAATTGAAATTAATAATAAAGCCTTGATTAATTAATATTCCTAATCGATAATACACATCAGCACGTTTCAACTCAACTCGAACAGAAGGAGAAAACGACTCAACTCAGTCGATGACGTCACTTACTTCGATGATTTAATTTTTAACGAGAAAACTTGATCTCATACGGTAAAAAACCGTTGTGACTACGGATTTACTTCGTAACTTTAACGGAAAAAAGCTGTCCCTGTACGGTAAAAAACCGTTGTGCCTACGGATTTACTTCGTAACTTTTACGGTTTTGCACAACCAACCCAGCTGCCGGTTTAAAACCGTAAATTTTACGGGATTTTTTTTACAGTGTTCTAATAATTTTGAACAGCAATGTAGTAATTATTAAAAGTTATGATTACCTGTTCGGTACCTAATGATATGCAAATATAGTGCCATATATATGTGCCAAATATATTTACACATATATGACAGACAACTTTGAAAACATTCGGAAGCTGGAAATTATAAAATTAAATTTTATATTAAAAATTTCTATGTTTAAATTATTTTATCAGTGAATTGAAATAAAGTTATATTAAAAGTCAAATAGTAAAAACTAGGGTATACCGATTTTATATATTTGTTGATGTACTTCTCAAAGAAAGGGTATGTCACGGACCCTTGCAAAAATTGCTTCAAAGTGGAAGAAATCACTAAGTATGAAACTCATAAGAATCGTTTCGTTGCATTACGAAAAAAAAAAATTTTTTTTCTCATCCAATGCAATTTCCTGGTTACATATCTTTTACAGAGGCAATTAATATATCATAGGGCTAAAAATTTAACACAGCTGGTGTGTTTGTTACGGCAAAGGAAACTATTTTCACTTATGTGCAACTTTATGTAATATGATCTCGATGTAAACAAAGACTAATTATATCCAAGCCAACTAATTACATCCAAAGAAAAATTTTAAATGTATAACATAATATTCGGGATGCATTCTCCTCTGATTTCAAAATTGGCTGTGAATGCCTCTCTAAGGCTGGATTGGATGAAAAGTAGTTTCCCGGTCAGAGTATAGTATCATCTTTGATAAACGAAAATAGCATGAGCTGACGAATGAAATCCTTTAGTATTATTAAAAATGCCTTTTTTGCGTTATTATGCAAAGGCGATCATAGAGTTTATAAGAGCTTAGTGAAATTTTCTCATCTAGAAGTTCTTTAACTGGAACTTTCCTCGCCTGGACAGATAATGCAAGTTAAGTCATATTACCGTCCCGTTTTCAAGCAACACACTCTCTACTTTGGGACATACCTCATATATTTTGAACCCTGGTAAGATGACGAGAACGACACATGAGTTGGCATCCTTCTTTCGAAACTTCCACACCGCACCAGCAGAAGGACGTTTGGGCTTCGACTTCGAATTTAAAGTGGACAAGGGCCACATACACAGCGAATGTTTGGTGGAATCGGGTTTAGAAAGTGAGACCCAATGGTCCCAAAGCCGAAATCGCACCAATAGTTCACCGCAACCAAATGTTCGTACTTCTAGTGATGTAATCAATCAACTTTTTATATACTTTTCGTCACTTTGAAGGAATGGTGTCAATTTTTAGCCGTGATCGCTACCATTCTTTGTTACGCCGTTAATGACATAAGCATTATCAGATTAAACAGTTAAAATTGAATAATAAGAAATTAGCAGCTTCTAAAATTTTATATAAGACTAGTAAAATGATGTTTTATGTTGTTTATTGAAAATTAATCTTGTTCGGAAAATGTTTCTTGGAGCATCGATGGTTGGGAAAGGAAACATCTTTTCTCTAAGATAAAATTCCATTGCAGAATTGCATTTATTTGGTAAATCTGCAATGGAACCATGCGACATGTGCAATGTAGACATGGACATAACTGCTGACAGGCAACGAAATATTGTATTGCATGACGCAGTGCACGTCAACCTCTCATTTGACTTTTGGTGCTGTGTCTACAATGTTCACATTTTAATTAAGGGGTGGGAATGCATTAGTGTTCAGTTTTTCGTGGCCAACGATTTTTTTTAAAATTTTTCTATGTGAATAAAATTTCCTAAATTTTACTCACACAGAAACTCTTCACAGAGAGAATTTTTTCCAATTTTTAGTTTCTATTTATTTGCAATGATTGCGGGTAAATCTAAAAACTTTTGCAATGGAATATATGCAATGCTATAATATGTATAAAAGAATAATAAATGTTTGAAATTGATTGAGGCACGATTTTTGAATTGTCCGAGACAAAAAGTTTGAAAGTGTTTAATTGCCATGATTTAAAAATAGGATGGTATTCCGTCTACATAAGCTGGAGATCCAGACAATAGACAAAATCGATATCTGAAAGGTGTCGTAATTATATAATCAGATCAACAGTATGCCCGTTTATACTATTAAAGATTCGGAATGCTTCAAAAATTTATTTGTTTGAATAATCGTAGAAGTAAAAAACGATAGTTTTTTTCAAAGATTCTTTTTAAAAAAATAAGACAAACTTTGACGATGGCATCTTAGCATCTAAAACTCGTCATTACATGGAAGAGTTTCATGAAATTGTATTGAACTGTAATTATACCTGTATATAGCTCAGACAATGCAAAAAGAAATATATGGATAACCCGATCCAAGCAATATTTATAGCTCAGAAAATATATGCCATTACTTATACGCTGTTTTATTATAATTATTTATTAAAAAATAACATTACACATTATAAAAGAAACAAGCAAGTTAAGACTCAAATTTCCAACTAAATATCTCCTGTCAAGTTTCCTAATTGTTTTGAAATTTTAAATTCATGTCTTAGTGTGTGAATGAAGACGTCTGATATTATTTCTGTGGTGAGTAAAAAAAAAGCATTTAGAAATGTTAGGGTAAATTATTTCATTTTCTTAATGTTAAACGCGAGAAAAAAAAATATTTTTTCAATCATTTTCTTAGCAGTTGGATCGTTGGATTGTCTATCAAAATTTTTGGGGGAAATATTGTCCGCAAACGCCTTTATGTGATTAACATGAATTTCTAAATGAAGGCTTTCTCTTTGACTAAATAAACTTTTGAAAAAAAAATAATCTTTCTTATCTTAGTAACATTAACTTAAGTCTAGAATGATGTCAGCAGTGATTGCAATTAATTGGATATTTGCTATATTGCTTCTCTTTGTAAGACATTTATACAATCTAGATATAATTTTCAAAAAATAATAAAAATAAGGAAAATAATAATAATTAATTTTGCTACAAATTTTCAAATTACGATCTGTGTAATTTTTGCCATTCCAGAATATGTTTGCTTCCATCTGAGGCGTTTTTTGAAACAAAATATGCAAGATCCTTCCTAAACCAATCTTAATTTTTATGTATACAGTGCACAGAAAGAGATAATAGTCGAAAAATTCGACCTCGAGAGTGTGATGAATAGCCACGTTTTACTCTTCTCTGCTTCCGAAAAATGCATTTTTAAAATTCTATCTGACTAAAAATGAAAAAGGTAAATGAAATTTAGTATGTGTTCTCTAAAGTTATAGATATCTACTAAATTTTGGGCGAAATCAAACAACAGAAAATCTGTATGTCTGTCTGCCAATGTGATTGAAAATTCAAAAATTCAAAAGTGCATTAAGCTAGATTGATGAAATTTTTGAATACGGTATTATCACTAGAATTATAGACGTGCATAAATTTTGGGCTAATTCATAATCAAAATGACTGTTGGTATGCCTATTCATGAGTATGCAAACGCGATAATTCAAAAACATAGTAAGCTAGATGTATGAATATCAGCATGTGATCTTTACACTAAAAGGTTAGGCGAATGCGAAATTTTGAAACCAATTGTTCAACGGTAAGAGTTACAGTTCCAAAATGAAAAGTCATTTCCTCTTCACTAAGAGGCGAAATTAAGTTCAGAACATGCTACATTATGAAAATATGCAAGACATTCTAAGACAAAAACAATTTCCCTGGCTTATTTCGGCAGTGGAACAAATTAGGGTGAAGTATGCAGTTTCTTAGTACCCCCCCTCCAATTTGAGATGTATTCATGAATATGGTATAAAGACGGGAGCATAAAACTGGGACCAAGGTTCTCTAAGACGGGGCTCTTGGCCCCAGTCTTAAGGGGTCCCACGAAGGCAAAATAGTAGCAAATTTGAAATTATACTTCATTTTATTACTTTATAACGTTGAATATGATGAGGATGGTATATTGTGTCCCTAACTCCACTTATCATTGCTACTGTGGTGGTGAATTTGAACTATTACTCAAATTAAGTTTTAACTCACAATTAATTGCTATTGCCTTCTAGAAGGTATAAAGGCTTAAAAAAGAAGTTAAAGTTATCAAATTAAATCATCATGAAATTTAAGGCAACACAAGCTCATAAAAATTATAACTCAATGAATTAACATTTTGAGAGATATATGCCATTCTCACTAATTTCAACACTTGATACCTTTAACATTTACTGCCTTTTAAGAATTTAAAATTCATTTAAAACCAAATTAGTAAATACTGATGAATTCTAGGGCAATAAGTTAACTATAAAGAGTAACAATTCATCACACTTGATTAATTTAAACATTTAAAACTAATGACCATAAAATTTTGCGTTGTGATTTAATAACATAAAAATAAGCATCCAGGATCTATTCCACATCGGGATGAACCCTGTGGGAATCAGTGTGTCATGAGACTAAAAGATGACAGAGAAATTATTTGGATAAATAACAACAATTTTGTTAGAAATCTAATTATTTTGTCTTGGCTATATGAGCATATATATGTATATAACAGTTCAAAATGCAACTCAAAATTTCACATTCAAATTTGGAGAGGGTCCTTCCATAGATATATATTTACACAAATCAAAACAAATGCTTACATGTCACTACGCCCATGTTAACTTGCTATTTTTCAATCCAGAAAATCATTCAATTATTTAGGAAGAAATTGGTTCTATTCGCTCTTCTGATAATGGAAGTTTCGTTCTAGTAAATGTTTAATTTTTTTTTGGGGGGGGTATAATACGGGGAGGAGAGACATTTTATCATTACAAAATTTTGCAAACCGGCACCCGAAACATTTATTGTTTTATTTTAACGAAGAGTTAAAGATATTTGTAATTATTAATATTAATGCAATTAATTATTACACATGGAAATGAACTTTACGGAAATGAAGTCAATACCTTTAATGAAATAGAGATTATATTTCTTATATAACTGGTAGTTTCATCTCCTTAGTCGACGAGCTTTTTTAAAAAATTATTCAGCATGAGGGTATTTGAATTTTTAAAAAATTCCCATCCTTGTTTTTTCATTCACTTCACGAGTATTGTTGCTGAAACGCATCTTAAAAACTAAGGTAAATACAGCTCTGTGACAAAACAAAAGTGTATAGCATTCGGAAATATTAACATTTAAATAATTTATACAATATACTTTATCAAAAATTTTATCTTTAAGAATCGAAAACCGAACATTAAAGTTTAAAGCATTTTTTCCATCCTGATTTATTTATATCCAAACGAAATCGTAACTCACCATATAATTTAATCCATTTAAATATGATTTGAATGCAATTCATGAACTCCTTCCATAAAAAAACATCCATTAACTCTAATTTTAACAAAATTCATTTTGTCAGCAACAACCACATGAATTTTTCTTTTTAAAACGTCAACGCAACCATGCTTCTGGGGCTTTGTATTCGTAACTTATACTGCCACAATCGCCACCAAATGGGAAGTTAGGATTAAAGGATTCAAGTCCGACTCGCTTGTAGTGTTTGCGAAGTGTGTTGAAGCGTAGCACTGCTCCCAGAGGACCTTACTTTTGAGAAATGATGTGATGATCTGTAATCATACCTTTCCGCTGTTTGACATCTCAATAAATTTGTAATGTGGAAAAAAATATAACATATTCATCTCTCGTTTTGATCTGAACAATAAACAGAAGTATGAAAGTGAGCGTATTTCAAATGGAAAAGAACTGTAAGGAAATTATATCGATGTTTATCATGGCATAGAGATTATATTTGATACATACGTGATGTTCTTCGTCGACAATCTTGTTTAAAAAGTATTCAGTATGAAGGCATTTCAACTAATATGGAAAATTACAGTGAATTTAAGACTTTATAAATATAGAATATAAAAATTTGAAGGTAAATCGTGGGAAGTTACATCTTGATAAAACTATTTTATTAAGCAACATTTCATCTTAGGATCCTTTCTATGTTGCGGAAAACGTCCAAAAAGACAGAAATTTGATAGAAGAAAGCGCATATAGATCGAAAATGGGAAATCCCCGGAATGAAATACAATTTGTTAATTCAGGATTTTTAGGGGTCTATTCTGGTACCCCCGGTTGGGTTGGGATCCGCACGTTAACAAGGGAACCCAACCCAACTCCCAACCCAACCGGGGGTATCAAAATAGACCCCTTAGAGAGGCTCGCGATATAGTCCTAAGCAGTCGTGTGTTTTCCTAGTCAAAGCAATTTAAGAAGGCAAAGAGGGCTGTATAATATCAATATGGTTAAATATATTAGAAAGTTAACAATTGCAAAAATAGGGTTCCATTGCAACTTGACACCTTAGATTAAATTATTGCCTTTACAACTTTTCCTTTTGGAGTTCTCTATCAACAGGAAAATAATTCTGCGATCCCACTGTGGTATAGGAGAGAAGTATAACAGGCCGATGAAGCATTAATCTATACTTATAAAAGGGTGTGTTTGTGCGAGTGTGTATGTGCGCTGTCCAGACGAATCTATCGCACTTACAGCCATAAAATCTGGCACACAGGTAGCCGTAATGGTGACTCAATGCACCTCGAAGCCCGAATTTTAAAATTTAATATAAATTTTTTTAATTTAATGTTTTATGTTGTTTTCGGTGATTTTTGAAACATTAGTGTTCGCAGTATCGTTTCTGAAAATAGACCGAGAACAATTGATACACCATAGGATAGGACAAACAATTTTCTTTATAATGAAATTTGTTTTGAGCTTCAAACTTAATTTACTGAATTTTGAGAAATTTTTGAAAAATAGTGACTTTTATGCTGATTTTTCATTCGGATTTCTTAAAATTCTCGCATCCGAAGTTCTAATAACGCTATCATTTTCAATTTTTTTCAACTTATAACTGGAACGTTTCTGTCGGATTTAAAACAAGAATTGTTAAAATACCTTTTTCCGTTTTTTTAATTAATTGTTCTCTGGGCAGTTTTAAGAATTTTCTGCTAGCGAGGCTTTCTCCTGAGACTTTTCCCGAAGCAAGTAAACGTTCCCAGCATGCATTGTTGCGATTTCATTGGCTGGCGGCTCAGAGTGCAGGAGATGTCATAACCTATAACTGAATGACTTCGATTATTTTCGGGACATGTTTCTTTGTCTCGCATATTTCGCTTGCATTCTAATAATGATTTTCATGTTGCTATTTTTTAATATTGTTTTGGATTAACATACTCTGTACTGTTTTCCTACAGCTCAAATCTCATTATCGCGAAGAAACATAAGCGGGAAAATCAATAATGTGTATCTTCCGTTTTGATTTTGTTTTAAAAACTTTTTCGTGTACTGCTAGTAATAATAAAAAATAAATTTAATTAAATAAAGTTTCTGGGTAAATTTCAATGTTTAAAATCGAGATGATATTCTGGTTTAATTTTGCTTACTAAGGCCGAAAAATCGGAAAGAAGCATGGGTTTTTAAAAGTTTCGCGATTCCAGTTAGAGCCGGTGTTTATAGATAAAGAAACTCCGCTTTAAACTAAACATGGCAACATAGGCCCATCTTCGTTGAGTAGGCATTGTAAATCCAAATACATTTTGGTATCAAATATGAAAGAATCCATTCGGTATTGGAAAAGAAATATCATGAAGTTTATAAATTATTAAAAAAATTCATACGGATAAAAAAATGAAATCTTGAAATTTATAGCGCATAGAAAACATTAAAAAAATGTAGACATACTTGTCGAACATGTATTGAAAAGGTTTAGAAGAAATAAAATACATTATGGAATTTTAACTCATAATTTTCCTGGTAAATCTGAGAATATCTAATGGTCGATTGCATGTTTAGACGGACAAACTTTCGAATTAAAAACATTTGAATTAAATTCAGAGTATCGTTACGTTAATCTGAAGGGGAATAGAGAGATGAGAACTTAAAACAATAAATGATGAAAAGATTCATTGGATAACTAGAACAGTTGGAAATATGGCAGTCACAACGCTTGATTTTTTTTCTTTCAAACATAAATATGACAATATAATGATCAACTTAATTAAGAATAATGCACTGTTTAGAAATGGAGCTTTGATGAACTCAACCAATCAACAAATTTCTATAGCTACAGTTATTGATTGAGTAATATTAAAAAGCTGGATAGTTTCATTTGGGATATAAAAATATTTTTTCCTTTTATAAAATTTATTTTTATGAAATTTCACATGATTTTCAGGCGTCGATTCTTCAATTATGGAAACTCATCAACCCAAATTTAGTCCCAACTTGAATTAATGATCGTGAATGATATTTCTGGTATGGGTACTTTTCAGTGTCACTGATAGAGGAGTCAATTCATGTTCATGTCATAAAAGCCAATTTAATTTTCGAATTCTTTTTGCACTTTGCAGAAGGAAAAAAAGACGCGAAGTCACAACACATCATAGAGGTTAATTTACATGCACAGTTACATTTGCCATGTGACGGTGCCTTCATTCGAATTGACTTTAATATTAACATTCTTTGCACCTAGAATTTAAAGAATCCCAACTAAAATAGAACCGTAAGTCTTAATCTCTTTGTAGATAAAGACATGTCTGACTCATACATCGAATTACAGAATTTTCGATACTTAAATATATGATCCGAGTATTAGTAGTAGTTAATAATTTTTATGTCAAAAACCATTTGGACACACATTAGTATTACAGATGTCTTTTACTTTGCTATATGAAGTAAGGTTACAATAAATGCCCGAAATAGGATGTCTCCTCAAATTAGAAATTTAAATAAATTCGTAGGACAAAGGGTTAAATATTCGATCGAAACCATAGTTCGTAATGCCTGCGTTTTTGTCGTTTTAGGGATACTTCCTTAAAAACATCTAATCAATGATCAACAAGAGGACAAACATCTATTAATCTTTTCTTTTGCTGAAGAACTGTTTTTTTTCTTCACGAATTTTGTGATTTACATTCACGAAATTTCAGTCGATTCCCAGACTGATAATTCCGCAGCTAACAAAACACAATCGAACCAGAATGTTGAATGGCAATTGTATGCGATATATTCCATGTTTGTCTCTGCATTAAAAAGAAGCGAAAGCCAGCCTTTCAGTTCTGACAATTCCGAGTCCCAATGCTCAATTTGCATTCGCATGCTCGGTTACTCCTGATGTTTGTAGAACGAGGAAAACAGGGAAGAAGACTAAGATAGGAAGACCTCAATCCATGGATTTTGAATCACAATTGGCACTTTCGGGATATCTCCAGAATTTATTGTTGTCGTATATCATGGTCGGTTTTGCACGAAAGCCGCGAATTTTATTCATTTGACGGCTTACAAACTGCAATCTACAACCTATATATTATTGAAATTTACATATGACAGAGGAATCTGGACATTTACGGCGTCTGTGTTCGTGAAAATAACATACTAAGCGCCATCGATTTCTCGCCATAAAAATACTAAAAAAGACGCAGGACAAAAGGCTGTTCGATCGGTTTGATGCTTGAATGGCGTTTATGGCGTCCGACTTCGCGTCTGTTTTTACGGCTATCGTCGGATGTTGGTGTTACTGCAAACATACGAAGCGAGCGAAACGCGATATCATCCTTATAACAATGGCCATTATTATGAATTATACATACAATGAAAATGCCCACGGCTGGAATATGTTTGAGGTCTGGAAAATCTTGCCCAGATTAGGCACCATTAAACAAGCGCTATTAATTAAAAAGGATGTCTTCTTTCTCACTGAGCGAGAAGACATGATTCGATTGATTTATAGAAAAGATTCTTAAACTTTTCCATTCGCGACTCCATTTCCATGCAAAAACTTTGCTATTGCCCCATAATGAAGCTCATTCATACTCAGGTGATGTATGTTAAATATGCCTCTTAACACTTCGTATATGGGATACGAATTAGATGCAAGCTCATATAAAAATACAAATCGTAACTGTGCTTACTCTCGACAATGTATATATCATAAAAGAAAAAGTGAACGTATTCTGCAGATATGTCCAACTTATCTAAACTAGTACGCAAGTCAAATTTTTGAATTAAAACTTTGATGTTGGGTAATTCGAGAAAAACGTATTTTTACATTTCCCGCTTTCAAAGTGTTACTTTAAAAGGATGTCTTCTTTCTCCAGTGAGAAAGAAGGCATCCTTTTAAGAGAAGACATGATTGGGTTGACTCATGAGAGAGCTTCTTAAATGTTTTCCACTCGCGACCTCCTTCTCAGAAAATAAATTTTGTCGTCTCATCACAATGGAGTCATTCCTTGTTCATGTGATACACATGAAATGTGCAGGGAGTGCTTGGTTCCGGAATTCAGTACAACTTACAGTGTGCAGGTGAATGTCAAGTGCAGTTTCGTTTGTTGTGTGACCGTGACGTCAAGTGCATTGACGCCACTGGGAAATTAAAAAGAAAAAAAAACATTAGTTGATGATAAATAAAAATTGAGAGATATTTAATTTAAAATAGCTATTCAACGATATTTAATGAAATGTCTTAAGGCAAATGATTTTCTTAACATTTTGTATACTCACAAATAGTGTAGAACTTGAAAGAATGTTAGCGAAATTTTTACGACGAGACACCACGATTTGAGTACGTGATCTTAATTGGGATCGCGATTCACTGTGGAAGAAGATCGAAATTACGATTGGTACCACTCAAAGAATTCTTTTAAGTGCTTTCGAAGTTGAAATACACTTTTCTAATTTGATTTGTTTCTTATTTGCAAAGATGGAATTTTTTTAAATCGCTACTTGATTTATTTCTTTATGTGCTAGAGTGCTGAAATTTTTTACACTTGTATTTATAAGACACTATTTTAATATTTTCAAAGCTTAGTTAATATTTGGTCGATTAATTTAATTAAATTTTGATTCCATACGAGTGGCATCATCTGGGATTGATTTTGAGAAAAAAAAATGATTTCCAGAGTCCCTAATATTTATGACAATGAATCATAAATCAAAGACTAAAAAGAAGAAAATAATTCAAAGAAAAAAATTTACTTTTTAGTACACTGATAAAAATGTGTTTTTTTAAAAATTTTGTTTTTATTTAATTTTTCACATAAATCAGAGCTGCTTAAACTGGCTTTAGGCCTACTTGGGTTTGCGAAAACTTTTAATGCCTTCATTTTTCAATATTTGTAAGCAAAAGTAATTAAGAAAATGATCTGTATTTAACTCATTCACGCCTTCACTCTTATTCCCTGATGCGCGAATGGCTTAATGCCAAGGAACAAGTCCTAGTAAAGAATGCATTCGAGGTGTGAAATGCCACATGCAGGTAAGAATATACATTCAAAATTAAGGAGAAAAAGCAAAATCTGTGATTCATCATACTCTGTATCGGTTACTATGCGTTTGATCGAAAAGCTTCTTTTTTGCAGCAAGTAATAAATCTCCTATAGGAAGAATTACTGATAAATGTTACTATACAGGACAGGGGAAAATTTATGCACCTAATGTAAAACCGTTTTGCTCAATATTACGATAATAATTTTTTTTCTCCTTATCCTATTTTTGTTTTTTATGTATCCTACCCTTTTTATTATATTTTATTATTTTTCTTGTTTCATTTTTATATTTTTTTCTTTAATTTTTTCTATCTATCAATTCATTTGTTTATATTTTTTCATTCTTTTAATTCCTCTGAAGTTATTTTGTGCCTTACACTTTTGATACTCTTGTAAAATTTTGATTCTTTGATTATTGACATTTTGACTTTCAATTCTTGATGGAGTTTAGTATGATTTTTTGTAATTATTTTTTTTATTATTATTATGTTTTTGCTTTGTCTTCTCTACTTCGTAATTATTTTGCAATATTTGTTTGTTTTCAATACTTCTTTTAATTATCTTATTATTTAATTAGCTTATATTTTAATTTTTTGTGTAAAGAGTTTGTGTTGTGTTTTTTAAGTTTTGTTTTTTGTGTAAATGTTGTTTAATTTTTTTGTAAAAACTGAATTGTTTAGTTTACTTACTTCTGTAAGCCTCGTTTTGTACATTTGTGACGCACTAGGAATATGTCATGTTCAATAATAAATATGCAGGATGTCCCAAAAGGACGTTTGCAAACTTTAAGGGTACGCTAGGCATACAGAAACAAGACATTTTTACAATAGAACAAGGGGCCGCAAACAAAAAAGGTGACCACCTCAGAGGGTTGTTCCCCAGAGAATTAAGTAAAAGAAAAGGATACACAATATAAAGTGGACAATACATGTTTAATGGAATACGAATTCTCAATAGCACAATAACCCAGGGGTATAAATAACAAATTACAAGATGCACGCAGCCTGACAGATACAATGGCAATTAGGAGGCGGTATCAACAACAAACTTTGGAGTGCTTAGGGGTAAGTGTTCAAAGGACTTGCTATCGAGTCAATATACGCCTTGAATGTTGTTTTTCATGTGTTGCAAAAATCGCCAGGAGGGCGTAGTTTGCATGCAGTCCTACAAACAGGATACAAAACAATTAAAGATTTATTCCACGAAGATTTTAGCAAAGCACTAATCACAGGTAACAAAACTAAACAGCACTTGTATAAATTAACAACTCAGATTATTTTCAATAGCGCTCAATGTTCACCAGCTTCACTGCTGACCAAACTCCAACTGACTCATTCTTGGCTTGAGAGCTTGCTTTTTTCACCTTTTCCAACAGAAGGTGACATCAAATAGTTATATTTAGAAGGTTCTTGATATGACCCGCTCCTAGTAGAGAAATGACCACAGTTCATGAACCTTCTAGAAGTTTCGTTTTGTCGCCAAGTCACCAAAATGGTCGCCAAGGTCGGAGTTCATTGGCTTGGCTCCCAGCAAAAGCTCTGTAAAACTTTCTTTCCCTCCATAAAATTAGCATGTTAAGGAAAAAACTTCATATCTTCTTAATACATGCAACAATAATGTTGTGCTGTTGTAGATTTGCATTCCATTAAAACTGTTCAGTACACTTGATGTGATGTATCCTTTTTTTTCACTTAATTCACTTAAAACGAGTACCCTATAATGATCGGCATTTGCTTCAGCTACCCTATTCTATTTTAAAAATGACATGTTTCTGTTTCCATGTTTGTTTTTTCACTTGTTTCTGTTTCTGACATCATGCATTTATTTATCTGCAAATTAACATGGTTGAAACTAAAATGAATTTTTAAAATAGTGTGGAAGCCACAGAAAAAACAACACGGCCATCAAACTTATATCACTGATTCAATAATTTTTTTTCAGATTGTGTAGATATCGTTTTCTTCCTACACTAATAAGCGAAATTATCATCGAAAGCATTAAAGATACGGAGAAAAATAGTGCTTGAAAAGCCATATGCCTTTTCAAGATGCCTTTTCAAATTTCAAATCGTTTTTGATGACAATTAATAAGTAACAAAGATCTTTAAGTGGGAATAGGGAAGAACGTTGAATGGGGAACACTACCGACTTTTGTTTCTCAAAAACCTACCAATCTGATATTCAATATTTGATTCTAAAATGCAATTTCGGTTCCCTCATAATAAAAAATAATCTTTATAAATGTATGAGAAGAATTTGTTTCCACCTCTCAACTCAAACAATGGATTACGGAAGCGTTAGAAAGCCAAAAAGAACAAGAATCGAAGTTTTCAGGTTTCTGAGATATTTATTCAGCTAGTAAAAGTCACGATCTTAATTATATAAGCTACTTTTATTGAAACAGAAGGTACTTACTCGAGAATTCATGAATAAAGAGACCAAGACCATATTTGCTGATAAACTAAGAGCACCCGATATTAACAAGGATTTTCGCAATAAATTGAAGCAATGGCGTGACTTCATGTAATATTTTCTGCGGTCGATTGTTGATTTATTCTATATTTTAAACTGCAGATGCAGATGGAATTACAGTAATTCTTCCAAAGGTATTTTTCTGTACTTCAGTGGCGTAGCAATGGGAAGTGTCGCAGGGCCATAATATTCCCCCCCCCCCCTCATTACCAGCGACTTAGCTTGTGTAAACGGCCCTGGGACATTGGTATTCTTTCACCCTTTCATTGTTTCTTTAAAAAATAACAGAAACGCATTAACTTTTTGTCACCTTCGACAATGGCGTAGAGAGAGTAAGTAGTGCCCGGAAAATAATAAGATTTTTTTCCATCCCAGTCGTCATCCAGTGGCTTAGCAAGTGTAAATGGCGGCAGAGATATGTTATTCTTTTTATGTCATCATATTTTGTTTTAAAAGTGGCATAAACACAGAAGGTTTTGACTTCATGGCATCCTCTAAAACTGGCGCCCGGGGTATCTATACACTCCTCCCCCGCCCGGTAGCCACTGCTGAGTATAATATTTGGAAGCAAATAAAAGCGACAATACCGTGGCCATAGTTTATTATCTGCAACTGTTATGTCTGCATATCTTTAGGTAGCAACAATCGATATATTTTCTATTCCAAGAGTATATAATTCATCATGTGCAAATGTTACGTCTTCCGCTTAAATTGCTTACATATCTTTGGATAACAGCAATGGAAATTTATGACTTACTATTCTACTTGCAACGACGGTAGAATTTTATCTCCTTTAATGGCGAGTTATGATCTAGGTGGTTCACAGGGTTGTCTAACAGAGTTACTTACATTAAGGAGGGCCGTAGTGACCTGGTGGTAAGGTCTCATCTTCTGGACTTCAGAGTTCCTGGTGCGAAACCCAATTCCACCAAAGATTCACCTTGTATGTGGTTCTAGTGCATGTTAAATCTGATGTCGAAGGTCAAACGTTGTGGCTTGGATGTTTCGAGAGGGTGGAGGCTGCCAGCTCCAGTGTTGCCTTCGTCATCTGACCGAGGCTCAAAATTACGAAGTCCGTCCCAAAATAGCCCTCGTGTTTCCTCAGAAAGGAGCTTTAATATAGGTAAGATGAAGTAGAGTAAACCCAAGTCGCATTCCTGTATTTTGAGATCACGGGAAACATTGACAGTGAATGTTTCCGTCAGATTCTTGAATATTAGTAAGCAAAATCAATGCAGAACACTATCTTGATTTCAATAATTTCATTAATAATATACAATTAAATATATTAAACTATTTTTTCCTTTTTCTATTTATCATCAAGGAATTGATTATCAATTTTCAAACGCATAACCAATTTATGAACTGATGGTAATAATATCAACAACTTTGTTATAATAACTGGTACCTATTTCTGAAAAAAAAAATGTTTGCGTAAAAATATTTCTTGTTTTCCTCCATATTTCACCTTAGATAACAGCAAATGATTTAGAAGAAAGTTTGAGAATGTCATAATGATTTTCTACAGTTATACGAATCGAGCAATTCTGTTAGCCGCAAAACATCCCATGAACAAAACGATTGTTAGAAAGAGTTTCACGTAATAATTCAATTTCCATTTTAAGTATGGACTGTCACACATAATATTGATTATTGTTGTTTAAAATTAAAATATCTTCAATTACTTTTAAATACATGAAGATCATATCTAACCTTATTTGAGTAGGGGTAATAACATACCACTTAGTTATCCTTTCTCCCTGCACTGACAACTTGGGCTAGTAGCACCTGATATAAACATAGATGCAATGTCTTCTATCCACGATACTGAAAACTCAGAATATACTTTTATAGATACCATTATCAAACTATATTCCTCCCCTCCTATATAAGGTTCTATTAACTTATCTACTACTACGGCCAAAAAGTTCCAAAACTTTTTAAATATTTTTCAAATGTAGATGCATAACGCCGTTTTCCGCTGAACATTCGAATGGTAAATTGTGACTGATTTTTCAGAATCGGTTTTATACAGTTCAAATACATACAACGCATAAGAGCATCTCGTGAACACAGGCATTCAAAACTTTCTGTCGCGGAGAAAGGATATTTAGTTTGCTTCTGTTGCAAGGGTGTGGTACACAAAGAATTCCTTCAGAATGGTCCAATAAAGAATATTAATGCATTAAAGTCCTTAAACGGTCGCGTGAACGGGTGAAACGCAAGTGACAAGATCTTTGGAAGGACTCCTCTTGCTGGTGTGGTACGGAAGTTTAGAGGGGTGGTGTCATCTCAGGTGTCGTCCTCGTCATCTGACCACGTTTCAAAATTACGAGGTCCGTCCCAATATAACCCTCGTGTTACTTCAAAACAAGACGTTAAAAAAACTAAACTAAACTAAACTTTGGAAGGACAAATCGTGGGTGCTCCAACACGATAATGCACCGGCTCACAGGTCCCTTCTGTTGTCCGATTACCTGCCGAAACATCACATTCTGGGACTTATTGATATGAACGATGACTAAAATATATAGTTGTCTAGAGTACTTACTTTGGAGGAAACAACAAATAAATATAAAGTTATATCTGTACATATTCTTCCCTAATAAAACAAGTTTCGAGAATTTTTGAACATAATAGTATAATACTAGCAGGTCCAGGAGTTCAAGGTCTTTTCCTTGTCAAAATCTTGTGTTAGAAAGTGAAAGAAACTGCGTTATACAAATAACATAGTGTTTTATGACTATAAAATGTTTTTCGTCGAATATTGTTCAAATTTAAACGAAATAATTTACAAATTAACCCTACTTTTAATTAAAAAGTAGTACTTTTAATCGACCATTGATAGACGTGTGTAATATATTCCATCTAAATCGCCCCAAGATGGAACATTTCAACCAAATTTTATGAAAATCAGTCCGTAAACTGTTTTATTCGTTTCAACGACTCACCCCTACTCTATCTAGAAGAGGGCAGGCCCAAATTTATTATACCTAGCAGAATTCTTAATCAATTAATGATAAACTGTGCGTAAGGTACCATCTAAAAAACGTTCCAACTATTCTGTGGACACATCCCTACAAGCCTTGGAAGTAATTATCATACTGAGGGATTGATCAGACAAGAATTAATCCCACCAGATTTTTTAGTGTTATAGGTTGAAATAATGAATCAAATTTCATGTCAATCGATCTATTTCAACAATATTTGTGGAGCACACTCAGTGGCGAATCCCAGAGGCTATTAGGCTGCAGCCCCCAGAGCTAAACCAAAATTCTTGATTTTATTTAAAATCACTACAACTATTTGTTCTTAATTTTCATTAAACAAATAATAAAATTGTATCTACATTGCTTTTTGGCTTGACAGGCTCGAAAATTTTCCTATTTTTCTAGTCATTCCACTTGTACTTGTACCGTTGACGCGGTCGAAAACATTTTTTGGCTAGTTATTTGATTGCATTTTTTATTAAATTATTGTCAGGTGATGAAATTCTGTAAAGTTAAAGTGTTTTGGTTTACATAAGCCATGAGGTTTGACATTCGCCACTAGGATACAAAATTTTTATGACCTCAGCCCCCAGACCCGAATTCTGGATTCGCCACTGGTCACACTCATTGTATTCTGAAAGGTATGGATTGGGTTTATTTACGCCTACAGTATTTTAATCTGCCAACATAATAAATCATCGATTGCAAATTAAACATACACTTTTTCTAAAGATTCTTTTTAAGAACCTCTTTTTGTTTATAATTAAAATTAAATGATTTTGCAATATTAAATATTTGCTGTATATAATAGTCCCTGTTTTTTAGCATATTATTATTCATCAACAATTAATTAATCATATTGAAAACTAGCCTATTAATGTTTTGTGTTTATGACTGTTTATGTGTGTTATAGTAAAATAACAAGTTTTTGATTATAAAACAATCCTAAATTTAGTGTTATTAAAATTAAATAATATAATAATTTTAAAAGTTGGTTCTTATATTATTGTCCCAGTATCGAGTATATAAGTATCAATCAATAAGTTGTTAATCTTATTGAAACCTAGCCTTTCATTGTTATGTGTTTGTTCCTGTTTATATGTGTCATAATTAAATACGTAGCTGATTATAAAACAATTCATAATATAATTACAGAAGTGTCTTAATGTACATTTGCACCCGTTTTATCATTATATTCTTCTCTGTTTTTGTACAGTTAAGTTCCCCCTTTATGTGTTTTTTATATCTCTTTTTTTATGCTTTTCAACAAAGTTTCACACATACCCATCCAACCGACAGGGAGCCGTCTAGGCTTCGAGTTCGGGGGTATGCTGTGGTGTTATGATTACTTTGTACCGAGTTTCTTAAAAATCACAACAGATGTTCGAAATTGATGCTGTAACAAACATACACATGCACACGCTAAATTTCAGTTATATATATGTTATTTGTCAATATTTTTCAAAAATTTTGATAATGTTGCTTATTTTTGAAAAAAAACAAACAAAATATTTATTGAAATTATCGAAATAAATCATCTTAAAATTAAATCATTAAAATTATCGAAATATAATCATCTCAAAAGTGCACAAATTAATAAAACTGTGATCATAGAAATACGTCGAAGTTTATCTTTATTTCAGAGCATCTTGAATAAGCTAGTTTCAATAACATATTTTGTACTTAATAATAATTGAAAGAAACTTACCCATTTTTACGTAATTTGGCTTCCAGTCGAGTACTTTTCATGAAACCAAATCTCTGTGTAATCTTGGTTCCTATGAAACATTGCCTCTCTAAATATTTTCCTCTAAAGTTTTGCATCCTTTAGGGCTATTATAGGGAGCGCAGATTTCGTAACTGTTGTTTAAACTGCCAATTTCTTGTCAAGTAGTGAAGAGAGTGGATTTTAGGACTACCAATCATTCATTTTCCATTTTTTCACTTTTTGCCCAACTTTATAGACATGGTTGTCTTTGCGTCTTTTAATACGTTGCTTCGTCTGCGATTACGTAAACTGCACTCTTCTGATCCATTGCAGATCTGGTTCTGAAATTTTTCAATATTCTAATGAGATCGCATATTACCCCAAGTATGTGATCACAGAAATCCCACTACAACAACTCTAGCTTTTAAAGTAGAGGTGGGACATCGCGCACTACCTTATCAGCGACACTATCACTAAAAGTAAAACAAGGTTCTGTTATATCTTGGCGCTCTACAGATCTACTCAAGGAATATATTTAGTGCCGTGGTAGCAAGCCTGTTGGAAACTCCTCGGCTGTAAGAGGGAAAGCTTTTAGGTTCGAAACTTAATTCCGCAATAAATCCGTCGTGTGGTTGATCTTGGCGCACGTTAAAACTGACATAGAGGATTAAATTTCCTCCCGCTGTGTGGCGTGCAAGTTTGGAGCGACGCCCGTTCAGGTGTCGCTTTTGTTAAAATGTAAGTTAAAGGGTTCTGATTACGGTTCAAAATTAAGAGGTCCGTTCCAAAAAAGCCCTCCTATTGCTTCGAAACGCAATGTTTATGTAATAAAACCCGGGACTTTCTGAGACTTCTGTGTAAGTTTTCGTACTGTAATTTAAGGCAAACAAGTTTTTTAACACATAAACTGTACCTGATAGGTCTTGCGAACTGCTGTTCCGTGACTGTGCTAATGTAGAGTCATTTGGTAGAACCAGTATTTACTCCTGCAAGTTTTAATGATTTTTCCACACTGTTGGTCAAAAAATAAAAATTACACTAAAACATTTAATAGCAAGTTACCATTTCAGACTCTCTTCTACTATTTGAATTCTATAGCGAAAAATCAATACATTGGAGGGTTATTTAATACAAAAAGAAATAAAAAATGCGTTGCTATTCTTTATAAAACAACTTCCTCTGCAGTTTTAAGTATCGATTATCCCTTTAAATTACATTTTTATGGTGGTGTTTCAGCAAAAGTCAAAAGCTTTATTGATGTTTGCGCTTGTATAACTTTTACCGTGCTATAAATTACCACCTATTATATGATATCTATAATTTGCGTGATGTGTATACAAAATCTTGGTTTCATTGAGCTTTATTGTGATTTCTGACGCAAACACACCATTATTTGTTCCCAAAAACATCAACAATGAAGCTAGTTTCGAGCGTGCCGATATCCTGGGATAATTTCTTTGTATCGTTGCATCTGTGCGCAATGGTTCTCTCCCAAAGCGTTAATTTGAAGCATTAGTACAAATGGAGAACAGTGTTGCTGAAACGCCTTCTATACAGGACGAACAAGTGTACAAACAAGTAAAAACAAACTTGTGCGTTGAAGATTAAAGTTACCTCTTTAAAAAATCCGTATTTATAGGGATAGAAAATATTTAAATGAGTTCCCATTGTTCACACTTAAATGGGAAAAGTTAGATAATAATTGTGTAAATTATTCTTTTCGTGTTAAAAAGCCACAATTTTGAATGACCATTCTCTTTACTTAAAATTTTGTTCAAACGAAGTTTTTCACGGTTTTGCTTCGAAAAAAGTCTATCGTTAGATCAAAAAGCACAGAAATAAGTTTCTACGGAGGGTTGAAATTATTATTTCTAGCAATATCGGAAAAAACTTTCATTTTCTTTTGTTTGCTTCTTCGTTGCTTTATATAAAGAAGCAGCTACGTCAACGATTTTTATTACAAAAGGAGATTATCTGTATCTAGTAATAACAGCTGAATATATCAGTTTTGCAACTTTCTTTTCAATGCACTATTAGGCTGCGTTCTGATGTGAAAAACAATTATGAGCGAAATCTTACTTTCATTTATTAACCGTACCTTATTTATAAAGTTAATTACCTCTCCCCCTCTCATCTGCTGACAGCATCTGCTGCAATAATGACATTTTTTTAATTTTATATTTAGTGAAAACCACTATCATTTAAGATTTTTCCATAAATGTTTAGGGAAAAAGAGAATATGACTGCTTCTCAGACATTAGGTAAATTTACTATACAAGGTGTTTCAAAACTTTTTGGGGATGGGGTAGAACACATTCACAAACCACCAGACGATGCATGGTGTTAGCTGTAGTAGCGAACCACTTGAGGGTTATTTCTAGTTTGGGCTGTATAACTGAGTGATCGGAAACGTTAGTGATTTTTCATGCCTAGTCTTCTTCTGTGTTTCGTAGGTCTCATCTACGAAACAGTCCAGTCGATTCTTATGAGGATATTTTTGCCAGTTTCTCTGTAACTGTCATCAGAGAAATGCCTTGTGCTCAACCTATCTCAATGCTGAAGATGCGAAGCGTGTGTCAGTGTTGAGGACAGCAGTTTTGTTCCATAAAACAACTCCTTTAAACTTATCGATTTTCTGTCGTCCATGTGCTTCAACATTTTAGGAAATTCCGTTCCTACTTCCAGTATGGTTCCACCGTTTAAGTTTTGAACTTACATTGTACGGTGATTTCTGCTTGTTTAGATGAGTTTTTTCCACCTCATAATATTTGTACCAAGAGTTTTGAAACACCCTGTATATTATATGTTTTTCTGGAAGTAAGCAGGATATTTTCGCGACAAAAGATATGTCTCCACTACCAAAGATTGGCGATGGTTAAGACACTTATTCTGGGCATCAATGCACCTACACACTAGTTAAAAAAAGAATAACAGCAACAACAGTACCAAAAATATCAGCTTTCCGTGTCAAGTTCTCTGCTAGTTTCCAGGTTTACTTATTATTACTATCTTATTTTCAGTAAGGTACCAGTAATGTTTATTAGAATGATAGAAACTATGTTTCTATCAGTCTGGTCAATCTTCTATCTTAGTCCAAATATGGCATGATTGTGAAAAATTAGAAAAATGGTTGAAGTGAATACACAACAACAAGAAAAATAATAATAGGTATTAGAAAATTTACTTAGTCACTTTGGCGCTTATTTAAACAAGTGAAGGACAGGTTTCACATTTGCTCCAGGGGTTTGTATTATGGAGCTGATTTGGCGGTAAACTCAAGAACATTGCGATTAAGTGCGAAAAGAAAGAAATCTAAAGAATTTGAGCGGCACCATTGCAACTCGACTGATTGTGATGCTAGATACTCCCGCTGCGAGAAAAGCGAAATATCTCAGATTTTTATGAGGAGACTAAGATAGGTAAGAAATTTGGTGATCAGATGTGAGACGAACAACAGATGTTCTAGGATAGTTCTAAATACTGTGATAGTAATTCTTTGAATATTGCACGATTGTTTAACGTGCATATATAGGGCTTCCAAAATATATTTTATATAATGATACTTTTAAGCGTTTGTAAAGTCCTGGTCCTGTTCTTTGTTAGCTTTTTTCACATAATTTTTAAAGCGCAAATTTTAACATATTAATGTTTTTAGATAGGCATAGATTTTGTAAATTGCGCGATGCGTGATGCAACAATCGGTCAAAAAGTTACAGATGCTCTCAGACCGTTGGACCTGGAGCTACCAAATTTGCCATGTAGCTACTTTTTGGGTAGTAGGTGCTTCCTAAGAAAGGTTTTCGTTTCAATTTTAATTTGATTCAATTTAGACTCAATAACTTCGGGGCATATTCTAGCATAAAAAGCCGCTTTTGCACCACTTGTTTTTTTTTTTTTTTAAATTCAGTGGTACTAATTTTTTTTTCCCTGCATATTTTTCCTTAACATTTTCAAAATTTAATTTTATCCACAATATTTTTTAATGTAGTGATGAAATTTAAACCAATTTTCATCAAAAATGTTACTCTCGTGATTTTTCCAATGTAAAAGTCATGATAAAAACAACATTGTTTTCTTTGGATATTAGTTCCAGAAAAGAATATTCGGTTTTGTTTACATGCTAATAGTTTTAAGTTGGCATTCTTTCTATAAATTGAGGTATGTAAAAATCGTTACGCACAAAATGAAATAACTGATGCAATCAAGGCGGACGAAGTTAAGGCAGACGAATCAAGCCCAAAACAGTATCAGACTATGAAGTTTTAGATTAGAGGTTAGAAATTTGAGTATTTTATTTCGTTTTTGCCATTTTAAGTGTTCAGATTTCTTTTTTTAAGTGTTCAGATTTCTTTTTTTAAGTGTTCAGATTTCTTTATAGTATTTTCTTACCATTCTTCATCCATCCTAGTCTTGTATCATTTTTCGCAAGTTGTGGGTTTTTTTTCTGAATTTGTGAGTTACATCAGACATTTGTAGCCTGAAAATAAAAAACTGCATGAAATAAAATAAAGCTTATTGTGCTAATTGCAGAAATTGGAAGATCTAATTTCACTGCTATTAACAATGTATTTTCATCTGCTCATTTATATTGCTAATTATTAAATTGCTTTAGGATTAATTTTTCTTTTAAAATTATGTAATTACGCGTATAGTGTTAAATAATAATGTATAAGATTTTTTTCCAAACTTAAAAGTTCCCTCAGAAATAAAACTCATTATCAAAAGGTTTTATATTATTTCAAAGAGAATTTAATGTTAACAAGATAGCGTATTTTGATTTTTTAATTTTATTGATTTTTTTTCAGATCTTTAAAATGGAATGTCAAGTGGACAAAACCTAGCAATTTCGAAACCATTTGCTTTTTGCATTCTATCGAGGTGTCAAGACCGCGGAAGCTACACTCTTGGGCTGTGTATGGAGAAGGAGCAAAACCTCAACGAACGGTCCGCCATTAATTTTCACACTTCAAAAAAAAAAAAAAAAAAAAAAAAAAAACCCAGAAGGCCTTTTGCACCAACTTCTTCGCCAAATTTTTCAAAAAAAATATATTGATAATTCTAAATAAATTAGAAAATTTTATGAATTTATTATTGAAGCAAATATATATTCACATTAAAATATCACGGTCAGTAAAAATAAATAAATAAATACATAAATAAAAAATCTAAAAATTAAAAATTAAAATGACCTTTGGCAGTCTTGATTATTATTATATAAAAATATTTCTTTTTAGAGACATAAGTATAAACATTTTCAGTCATCTCACAACAATATAAATTAATAAGTTACTAAGTAGTTGCCTTTTCGATCGATTTCGCTGAAAAGTTTTATTATCAAAAGTTCATACTTTGTATGATTCTTTATTTTTAAAATTTCGTCCTATGGATGATTGTAAATTTCTCTTTTTTCGTTCTCTCTTACAATAAAAAGAGGAATAAATTCTTAACACACAAAAATGATTTTAGTAACAATAATAACTTCTAATTACTTTTTTAACTCTGCTATCATCAGTCTGTGTGTAATATATCGGCTATATACCCGTCTAACAGTCTCTGGGTTCATTTTTAATTTCGTACAGACGGAAAACTTATAGACCAGGCTCTCTCTCTCACTCGATAAATAAACGATTAAGTCGCTTTCAAATTTTAGACTAACGCGCCATCTATTGGTCTTCCTCTGAAACGACCTTTGATTTCAGCTTGCGTGACGCGTAAAGTAAACAACACTCAGGAACCGGCAGTTCACTGAATAGGATACGAATTTTTTATTTTTTTTCTTGCATTCAATTTCAACGGGGAGAAGATCAATCGAATAACATTGTTCTCTTGAGTGTAATTCTTCGGATTTTAATATATGAAAATTATTTTTCCTTTTAGTAAATAGAAACGTTTATTATAAAAAAGGCAAATATTTCAAACATAATATTAATATTTTTATCTATTTTTTTGCATTTTATTTTATAATTCGTTGCATATATATCTAGAATATTCATCTGTTAAAAATTAATTTAAATTATCTGCTTCAATTTTGTTGTTGTAACTAAATGATATGAACGCAATTCATGTTCTCGCTTTATATATCAAATGCGTCTTCATTTAATTTTGGACTTCATTACTTATCAAAGGGGGGGGGGACTATCTTATTGATAGATCGTTCCCTTTGCATATCTTACAGGAGGAAAAGGGAATGACAACATAACCCGACGTAAGAAAACGTGCAGTTAAATTTTTGATCTCAGGTGCAGATATGTTTGTCAAATGACTGTGATTTTAAATAAATTGACTCCATTTTTTTTTATCTTTTGGTTTGGTAAACGCAGAATTTTTGCTCATAGCGAAGATCATTTGTTAAATTTTACTTATTTGGGTTTTCTTTTAAACGAAAGATTCTGAAGAATAAAGAAATATGAGAATGGATGGAAAACCTGAGGAAGAGAGTAATGAATGATAAATTTATATATAAAACAACTAGCAGTTTTTTTTTTAAATTTACACACATCTTGCAACAAAAAAAGTTCCATAAATGGTTTGTCATCCTTCCTTTTGTTGTATCATTCGAATCTTACTGTTTGGACTTTTTTTATAATTTTAAAATTATCGTTGAAGAGAAAAAGAATTAGTTTTTATTATTTTTTGGATGTAGATACTATTGCTTCCCTGGAAAATTCTACTCCCACAGTTTTAGAGCTCTTTTTATTTTTTATTAAATACCGTCTTTTTGAATGAAAAAACAAAACAAACGAAATAAGACAAAGCAAAGAAAATAAAACGTGGGTACCCTCAGTTTGCAAAAAATATTTTAGTAACACTAAATGAAGAGATAATGAGGTATAGAAAACCTTAACAATAATTTCTAATTAACGACATTTGTACAGTCATATAAATTACTACACATATTTATTTAACTCGACTTGTTTCATGTTTGTAGAGATGAAAGTTTGTAATTGATTTTTCATTCGCTTCCTGATGTGCTAGAATTTTTAAATTTCGAATTCGTGTATTTTTGATGAAAATATACTGTTTCACTATTTTTAGAATTTAATTGTTAAATAATCGTTTGATTTTCAATAAATTTTGATTTCATATCCTGTAATGAATTTGAGAAAATATTTATTACACGATTCCATAATATTGAATTACAAATTAAGATTTGAAAGTAGAAAATAATTCAAATAAAATAATCCACTTTTTAGTACACTAATTAAAGCGTATTCTTAAAACCTTTTTATTCAGCTTGTTTGGAATTACTATAATTAAACGTTGAAAATAAAATTAAAATAAATAAATAAATACAAATTAATTATCTTTAAGTAATAATGCGGCAGAATCTGACAAACACAGCGTCAATGTTTCAGCAAACTCAAAATTGATGCGCTCAAGGCTACTTTGGCTGGTCACTTTAAGAAGCAATAATCGATTCGATAGCGAAAACCGCCACAAGAAATTTCGCTTTGTAAGTTATCCGTGGCGTTCGAACGTGCAGGCAATATTTAGAGGTAATTTTTTCATTTTCATTATTTTATTACATACAAGATAGCAAGTAACATGTAAAGTGTCTTTGTTGAAAGCCTTGCAGAGGAAAAAAACCCAGAGTTCATAAGAATGACAAATCTCGATAGCATGCATTCGTGTATATAGTTTAGTTTAGTTATATTTACGTCCCGTTTTGAAACAAAACCAAGGACCATCAGATGAGCTAGCATCCTCCTCTCCAAACTTCCGCACTACATCAGCTCTGCATAAGGGAAAATAGATGGTGCAAGAAATATTTTTATCCTATATGTAATATATTTTAATTAAATTAACATTTTGGTTTATGACATTTGGTATCTATCACACTCCTGTACCATTTGCAGTTCGTAATTAATAAAATGATATGCATCACGGGTATTATTATATTACTAGAAAAATGACCAGTCTTACCATGACGTGTGCAAATTGCTTCTTCATTCGAGAGATTTCCCGTCAAATTTGACGTGTTTATATATATATATATATATATATATATATATATATGCGAGAGAAATGTTTAACATTGATTGAAAACAAATGATATAGACATATGTTTTTATGACAGGACATGTTTTTCTTTATTTACATATTTCTTTATTCAAAATACCTCTTGGTAAACAACATTCTGTGTGAAATATTTTTCGTTGTTTAGCAACTTTCCTTGTACTTCAGATGTCTAATCAAAACAAAGCACTTCTCTGTTTGTCAAACATTGCCAAAAATATTATCAAATTATATCATCAAGATTGCATTAAATAATCAGATGCACGTGACGTCCAAACTGTATCACGCGCATGATATACCACTGACGTGATTTACGACTTTCTATTAAAAAACGGAAATTAATTTGAAATATATGATTAATATAATTTAAATTTCTCTAGAACTATTGATAATAGCGAGATAAATTTTAAATCAATGGATAGCAAATTTTATTTCACTATTTTAGAGCTATTAAATTTGAAATTAGAACGACAATTATTCTTTTAAATTTAAAATTACTGAAATTTAGGTTATCTAACAATGAAATAATGCTGTTTAACGTCTCGCAGTGCTATGGTTCCAGTTTTATTGTTGGTGACGTCAGAGCGTTACCGGATGAGTGAGAGACAAATCTGGGCTATTATATTATATTATATTATATTATATTATATTATATTATATTATA
>BGPR01000546.1:72115-129146 GCA_013235015.1 Araneus ventricosus
TTATATTATATTATATTATATTATATTATATTATATTATATTATATTCTGATGGAGTCTGAATTGTGTTCATTTTAGGGGCTGTACTGACTGTGAACTTCTAATTTTCATTTTTGCAGCCTTTTTTCCACATTTCTTTCCCCTTATTTTGAAATGCATACATCGAGATTTGAGTTTCTTATGACCGATAGGGTATTTTTTCTGCAGTGCTCTGGAAAGAGATACATTAATCATAACCATCCGATTTCTGAACAGTTTGTGCACTAGAGATAGAGCACAGAATTAGAGTACAGAGAAGAAAATCTTCACATTAAAGTTATCATCGTTCAACCCCTTGTGTCAGTAATTAATTTTTAATTCCGAAATGGTTCTCAGTTTTCTGCACACTGACAGGTGAGAACTGCATAGGAAATCGGCCAAAAAATCTGCAATTTTAAATTAATACTTATAGAGATGCATTTACAATTATTATTAGTATTTTTTTATGTGTACACTTGTCTACGAAAGTTTGCATGCAAAATATTGCCTTGCAAAATATACCCTCACTGCTCGATGCAATGCCCTTAAATAAAGAATGTTTTACTTAATATAAATATAACTCCCAACGGGGTTCACCTCGAGTTCACGGATGAGAAGCTGCCGTATAAGTAAGCAGGTTCTCGCCTCCCCGATGGGTATAGTAATGGTGGTGTGGCTCTTAGGGCCCATTTACGAAGACAGGCCGTACCCCGGTAGAACAGAGGGTGGTCGCATGAGCCGCTTGTAATGGGGGCTATTTTGCGGGGGCCACAGTGCCTGATTATCTGTTGCGGCCGCCGGTCTTTCAGGTAAACACGGATTCCAAGGCAGGGTGGGGTGATTCTTGTGATTAATATAAATATAAGGATGTATGCTTTACTTAATGTAAAATATAAAAATGTTTGCTTTACTTAATAAGGAGTTATGACAATGAATACAGAATCAATAATACCCTTTAAAAGTTAAAAATTATCTATTATTTTATCGTATCTTATATTTACTATAGTACACAGTTCAGAATCAAACTGAAAGCTTAATACGTTAATTTCTTAAATATCGTAGGCTTACGATATCCACTAGTATAACGCGCAAGAAGAATCATAACGCGTCCTGGAATCGTTTGTATGTTAGATGAAGTAGGAAAGACGCTATTCAACCTTTTATTACGCGCAGTGCAGATACTATATCAATAATTATTTATTCTGCCTAAGTCAAAGTTGTACTTCTAAACGATAGCGAATTTAAAAGCGAAACTAATCTGCGAGTCCTCTAATTATCAGAACACTAGGTTTACTCTTCTTTGCTATTATATGATCATGTATGATATCTACATTTATTGCTTCAGAAAGGCAAGACTAGGTAACCCCGCTGGCGGCAGAAAGATACCACGAAACCTCATACACCAATGACTTCAAATTGTGGTCATGGACTTTCTATTTCAGCGTCGAAGTCTCCGACTTAAACGGATATTTTGAGTTTTTATCGTCCAGTAATCCAAAAGTTAAAAATATTTCAGCGTTTTTTTGTGTGTGGCTGATTAGCCATAAAAGTCATCAAACCAAGGTATGCAGGTTAGAGTTTAGTTCCAAAATCTACTCAAATGTTTTAAATGTTAATGCAAAAATTCATTTAATGACCTTTTAAAATTTAGTGTAGATATCATTAAATTTTTCATCCATATGAATATCTCAGTTTAGGGTGGTCATGTCACCAGGACAGACATAGAGAACTCGGTTCCATACCCTTGTTATCGTAATCTTTAGAATTACTGTCCTGTTGATGGAATAAAGGACGAGGACTTAGAGAACAACTCCGAAAAACTGTTTTTCGAACTTCAGAGAAGTAAACAGACATCGAAATTTAGAAAAACTATCCTCACACTCGTATATCAGTAATGCACAATATTGCTTTTAATATCTCATGTGAAATTACAATTTTACATATTATATTTACTATTATTTAACATAAACTAACTTGCTTCAAATGACGGTTTATTCCAAGCTAAAATTTATAACGTTAGTTACTTGAAACAACTCGTTCTGATAGTACAAGATCTACTCAAGAATTTGTGAACCGAGACTCACTTTATACTCGGCCCCCGAATTCGGCATTCCAGCATTTAACGACCAATGAAAAAAGCAAAATAAATCATCGAAAAATAACAGCGAAAGAAATGTGTGGCGTGTAAGAGAGATTTATCCAGCCCTCCACCACTAAAAAATAAATATGGAACAAATAAATTGGCGCTGAACATTTCGCGAACTCTATCCGCTGTACACACATGCTCATTTTAACAAAATCGAAATCTCGACTAAAATACCAGTTTCCACTGGTTGTTGTATACTCACATGGTATCCTAGGATCACGTGATTCAGGTGATGTCGGCATTAATCAGCTGCGGATTTCGCGTTTGGACCACCCCTCGTGTGAGAACGTCAGACGATAATCACAACCTTCGAGCCAGGTCGTGGACCAACCGTGATCGCACTTGAACCAGATGGTTCCGGTTCGTGGGCGTCGCCAAGAGTAGAGTTATTTTTTTTTTCCAATCCGTTGATCTTGAGGGACCTCCTTCGAAGAACTTTTTTCCCTATCCGAGATTTTGTTTATTCATATTTATTTAAGTTTTTCTTTGTCCTTGTATGTGCATTATATTTATTGTGTTCTGTTTTCGTTCTTTGAAAGAAAATATTCTTAGGGATTTTTCTTAGCCCATAGCCTCCAGTGACTATATCTTCTTATTTCATATCGGTAAATGTAATAACAGTTAAAAAGCGAAGTAAATAAATGGTAAGGGTTTTTTAATGGAGTCTAAATTCAAAATAGTTTAGATTTCACAAATTATTATTATCATTGAAAAATAAAAATATGTGCAATTCAGTGATTGTTGCAATAGTATTAAAAAGGGGTATCAATACTAACTTTAAAAAATTTGCATTTGATTCACTTTTGAAGTATTCTAAAATGGTATTATGTGTAAAATAAGGAAATTTCCTAGTAATAAATAAAATAATTTTATAAGAACAAAGTTCTTTATGTTTAAACCTTTCTCTTTCTTTTTTTACTAAATTATGAATAACAGAGCAATAATTTATATCTAAATTTCTTATTTTTGGCTTGCCTACTTAATTTGCAGTATTTAAAATTTAAAGATTAGCAAAGCTAAATGATCCTTATAAAATATTTTCACTTGGGACAAGGTAATTTATTAATATTTGCAGTTAGAGAAGTTCCATTTTACTGCTGTTGAATGAAAAATGTCAATGAATCAATGTGCCAGAAGAAAACCAGAAAAATCTAAATATATATTACAAAGTAAATTAATAGGAAAAAGAGTGTTTTATATAATCCAAGGAATTTTATCAAGACTAAATACATCAATGCATTAAGAAATTTCATTTTATGACACATCCGAAATTTTGGCCATAATTATAACCAAATTGAAAGAGTATTTATACAATTTTCTCCTTTATATCAATACAATAGCATTATCGAAATTTGAAATGCTTCAATGCTCCTGAAACCAGTTGCAACAATAATTTCTTTTTGATTCTTGACAAACATAAGTCGTCGTATTAAGTACGAAAAATGGGTGAGGAAAGACTTCTTAACGAGAATGCTTTTGAATCGTATTTTGAAAATTTAGTCCATTTTGTCATTAACTTTATTAATGTTCTTAATCAAATTAAATTATGTAAATTTTGAATTTTTTCTGAGATCCCTGACTGAATTAAGCTGTCAATTTTTTACCGTCTTTTAAGAAAATTTAAAAAAATAAATCCTCTTGGAATGGTGATTAAAAAGTTAATATTAAATTCTACGTTTATCAAATGTACAGAGAGAACTCAAAATACACAAAAAGTCCCCAGATGCAATTTCTGGTTAGTGAAAAATGAACCATGTGGGAAAATACAATTTTAGCAACTTGAATGGCAAGGCTTGATCAAATTTTATACAAAGTGTCATCAAATACGAAATATATTACTCCATGTGGAAATCTCAAAATCCTCACAGTATTGAGGAGAGCAAACGGAAGGGAGAAAGGAAGAAATGGACGGAGACAGCTCAGTGTCTGTAAAAGAGTTTTTCCTTCTACAGTCCTAGCTTTGCAGTGAAACTACTTCAAATGATTATTTTTTAAGAAATCAAAAATTTTCTTCCTCTAATTTCTACCAACAAAATTTTCGAAGGGATCATAAAGAAAAAGTGTGATTAGAAGCTGATTATAGTAAATGTTCGATTCAATTGATCTTGAACCAACATATTTTAGTTTTAACGGAAAGCATTTGAATAATGCAGCAAATGATTGATTATTGAAAAACAACATTCCACAGGAAAATAATTAAATCTTGGGGCTTTTTTTCCCTTTCAAACACGCAGCTATAAGGAATTTTTGAATATTTTATATTTAAATTATGCAGCACTATTTCAAGCAATGTCCTATTTTAAATATGTTTCATAGCACAATTTACAATTTTATGGACTTCCTATTTTAAAGACACCCTTTCGCCCCAAATGACCTCTTAAATTACTGCAATTTAATAAAATCCTCCTACGGACGTCAAAAACTTGTTGTTCATGGAGTTTATGTTGATTGTAATCATGTTGAGAGGATTCAAGCATAATTTATTTAGAAAACTTAATTCAGATTCATTCTTTAATCAAGAAAAATAAACTATCATTACCTTCTAGACAGTATAGGAAAGTTTGAAATTGTGATAACAAATTGTGTATAGATTGTTTTGGACTTTATCTTATGAAGCAGTGTATCTTGTATCGAATTGTTATACTCGAATATCGGCTTCGCTGAAGTTCTTCGGAATTGCCAGCTGCTCGAAATTTGTATGTCAGTAAGAACAAGCCAAATTACTAATTATTATTACTTTTTAGACATATAATATTAATTCCTGATCACAGAACTTTTTTAATAATACAATTTCTGGAATTAAGAATCTCTATTTGTAAAAACATTGCCTTCTTATTTTGTAGATTGATGGATTTCTTACTTTGTAAGGTTTCGGTTATTTCCCTAATTTTTTACTTTATGTAAGCTATGGAAATGCAAATATGTTATACACAGCAGAGAACTGTTATTATCTGTAATTATTCATGAATTTTTTTTTATTTTACTCTTGCTATACAATAATAATTTATAAAAAATGAAAACATGAGACATTAGGCTGTCTAAATAATAATAATAATAAAACCTTTTAAAAAAACATTCCCCAGGAATTTTACCAGTCCATTTGCTCCTAATAGAGAGAATATGAAGTTTTAGTCCTCTAAGTTAACAGGAGGGTTTGCCTGTAAAGCCCTACAATTTGAAAAAAGCTCTTAAATGCAAAAGTTTTAGAAATTTTTTTAGAAATTTCGTATGGTTACTAATGTGTTAAAAATGATTTAAATGTGGTCTTATAAACATGTTTACTAATATTATGAATATAAATGATAAATTACACAATGCTTAGCATGTTATATAATATATTGAAAAAAAGGGTTAATATCGGTAAAATGTTCAGAAAACGAAAAATTTTCAAATTATTAACCTTTAACAATAAATCAATTTTAATATTTACAATAACATTATTATAACGGAAAGGAACAATGTTGTATTAAAGAATGCAAATTATTTTAGTTAAAAGTGCACTAGTTAAAGGTAAAAGACAAAACATGACTTCGAGTCCAGGGTTGTCCAGGTTGTCCCAGGTTTTAAAGGAGGTAAACCTTTGAGCGTTCAAACTATACTAGATGGAACTGCACAGTCATAAGCAAACGAAGTGTTTCAGATAGTTGAAGAGTGGGGGGGTTGTCTGAAAATATTTATGCTCTTTGTTTAGATACTACAGCTTCAAGCATTGGATGGTAGAATGGTGCGTGTGTCCAGTTAAAGAATCATTTGAAAAGGAAACTACTATTTTTGGCTTGTAGACATCATGTTTTTGAACTACTTGAAGGTGCTGCGTGGAAGTCAGTTTTCGGTATATCAATGGGTCAAGATCACACTGAGTTTAAACAGTTTGAAGAAAAAGTGGCCCACACTTAAAAACTGCAAGGAGCAATTAAAAAAGTTGCAAATCAAGGACCGTAAACTGATAAGCCTCCAGCCTCAAAATGGTCCTCACTGGAGAGAAAAATCTACTTCTTCGAAGTGACTACAGTGAATGTGCCGAAATTATCCTAATACTGTTGGAAGAAATTCCCCCCCCCCCCCCGGGGAAAGTTTGTGGGCAAAAACCTGCGGCATTTTACAAAGCCAATACTTTGTAAAATGTATTGGCTTTGTAAAAATGTATACATTTAGTAAACAATTGGAATATAACTGGTAAAATCCAAAAACTGCACCAAATACGTTTGTTTAACGCTTTGATTTTTGTTAAGATTTATTCGAATGCCCCAAAAAGCTGCAGATGTTCATGTAAATGATATGATGCTTTGAACATGTACGAGAAATACGACCCTAGGGTTGTCCTAGCTGCCTTTAGTAGAACTTTTAGTAGACATTTGTAGTATTTAATCAGAAGAAGCGGTTTTCCTTATTTTCTAAGAAAGTGCCAGACTCTGAAAAGAAGAAGATTGCAGCATCCTTAACGAAATACAAAGCTGCAATGAAATTATAGCTACAAGGCTACAATGATAATACAAGCTACAATGATACAATGAAAAATCCTTTCTCACTGGTGTCCTCATTTTCCCTGTTTTAAATCATGCCACAAAACTAGAAATAATGGAAAATTTCAGTCAATCGATAACAAAAAATGAAGAACAGACTCAAAATCTGCTTCAGTCTGTTGAAGAAAGTAGGAAAAACCTCCTTACTTTATGAAGCCAGTTTTGAATGAAATTCAAAGCAGATAAAGTGATGACATGAGAATATTTGACAATAATTGGGATTTTTACAAATTATTTCGATAATTTATTACTGTGAGTATTTAATCTTTTTCTTAATGTTACGTATTGAACTGCCAAATAAAATTTAACTTATCACTGCATTCATTTTATATATTTCTTTAACATTTTGAAAATATTTAAGCTGTTATTGTGAACATATAGTAACTATCGTATGGTGTTACCAAAAAGCAACACGCAGAATTAGTGTAAATTTTCATCATTTTATGCTTTTTTCTTCTCAAGTCATAAGTGGTTATGGGTACAGTTAATACTTATTTGTGTTTATATTCTAAGTAAACATGTCCATAGGAACAAATATAAACTAATTTTAACACATCAGTAACCATATAAAATTTCTAAAAGAAATTCTAAAAATTTTACATTTTAAAAGCTTTTTTTCAAATTTTAAGGGTTTACAGGCAAACCCTACTGTCTACTTATTGAAACTCCACATACTCTCTTTTGAGACCAAATGGAATTGCGAAAACCCTGTTGAGCTAAGTTCTAAAAAAAATTCTTCGAGACACCCTAATGAGACATGACGTTATTTCAAAATAATTGAATAAATAAGGTTCTAAAACATTGAAAAATATTTAATTGATTAGTATATTTAAAGGAAAATTTGAACAGGGAGAAGAATGTCTTTTATCACTATATTGAGAATATCTAATACATCCTACAAGTAAAATTGCTGAAATGATTTCGGAATTTATATGAATAATGGCAGAAACCAATTTTGGAAGAACTTAAATATAAGATAAAATCTATATTCCATTTTTAGTGATGCAATGCTCATATATATATTACCGCATACAATTACGGAGAAATTAAATTCTTCGATAAGAACTCTGCGTTTTTCTTCTATTTTTGTAATATATTGTAACGCATTAGAAATTATACTGAAATAATTTTAAAAGTTGTAATATATATATTTTTTAAACTTCATCAGAATAACATAAAACAGACATTTTTTTCTTTTGGATTATCTGTACCTATTTAAGTTTGTGTAGTTGCGTCGTTTGAAGCTACACTACAGCTATTTTGGGACGGACATCGCAATTTTGAACCGTGGTCAGATACACTCGAATATCCACCTCACTTTCCAAACCTTCCCGCCACATCATAGTGACTACATTTGATCTACAGCATAGCCATACACAAGTAGTTCGGCAAGTAGCGGCATTTTCAGCGGAATCATGTCTCGAATCTACGATCCTTCGGGTCCAAGACTGTACCAATAGGTCATACCGACCCATACCATTTTGAGGACACAAACTAGATGACGAAATGATTGATTGATTTAGGAAAGGAACTGGACTCCTTATTAGCAAATAAAAAATGATTTCATTAATATAAACTAAAATGGAAATGACTGTTACGAAAAGAAAAATAGTATATTTAAAAAATGCATGCTTACTGGCTTCTTTGTTGCGTAGATAGAAATATCAAACGGAAAAACTATCTGTAATGATATCTCTATACCTCGTAGGCGTACTAAATGCCCAAAGCAATTTGCACGTCAAATCTGTAAATAATACTTTATTTATTTTCTCAGATGAGAGCAGAAATTTTTTATACTCGCTTCAGCGAGGGACCTGTAAAAAGAAAGTTACAATAACAACAACAAAAAAGAATGTAATTGAGAAAGCAAAGGCAATTTGTAGCTCATATCTAGGCATTGAGGTTACATAACATTATCTCTATACCGATAGATCATTTTGTTACTTAATGACTTAATGAAGCTCCTAAGTTTAAGTGGGATGGGTTGCGCGGGGCCGGATCCAGGGGGGCGGAAAGAGGGTGGAATAAAAAAATCAATGCTGTAGATCTGTCCGTCCAGGCATAAGCGGCCTACCACGAAGCAGCAGCATTCCAGAGCGAACCAGCTGCTCTTTCCTGATAGCAGAGCTGCGAAAGTTAAGAAAATATCTTTATAAACGTTCACCTTTCTCGGAGAAAGATCTGATTACCAATCTAGGAAAAGGAAGACGACTTTCACACTGATCTGTTGACACTTAATCACTTAAGCTGATTATATACTATTACTATGTTAATGTGTTTAAAAGAGTCATTTAAATATATGGATATTAGGCTTCAGTTTTAGCAATTAGTTCTCTAGCAATTTAATGAGACTTGTGGTCTTTATAGATTAATACAATATGCAGTAATTAGGACTTTTTAAAAACACTATGCTATATACAGTGAAACCCCGTTATAAAGAACCCTCAACGGACCGATCCAAAAGTTCGCTATAACCGAGGTTTCACTATAACCGATTTTTCATATATTGATATATTTATAATATATTGCCTATAATCCTTAAATGCATTTTTTGTGTTGAACAATTTAATACAACAAATTGTATTTAGTAATAAATTAAAATGAAAATTTGGTCTTAAAAATTAATAAGTGTGATTAATTGTACTTACATTTATTTCTTTAAAATATACAAATAAATAGTGATTTTTCGTTAAAGAGCTGAAGCTAAGCGTAAAAAGTGGAAATTTTTGTTCGCTGCATCCGAATTCCTTTCTTTTGAAATCGTTACAAGCGCTTGAAAATACATTAGTGGTAAAAGAGTTCTTTTGGGACCATTTGAAAAGTCCGTTACAATAGAGGGATCGTTATATCCCGGGTTCCTTATAAAGAGGAGTAATTGTATTTGTAAATGTTTTGACATTTTTTGAAAAAGTAAAGTCATTTCCTTCATCATCCAATGTATTTTATTGTGAACCTAGCTTGGTTTTAAATATCAAAATATGTTCAATTAAACTTTTTAGATCAAAGTTCAGTTTAAATGATTGGAGTCCAAAAGCATTTTGGAAATTGACCGTGAAGTAGCGCATAACACTTGGGAACGTGAAACCGTAGAAAGAAGACATCAACATTAGTGACGTGATGCTTTATAACTTTAAAACGGGGAATACCCACATTTTGGAAAGTAATAGAAAATATATTGCTTATTCAGTATTTTGAAAAGGCTCGTGAAGCTCATTAAGATCTAGCTACTGAATAAAGACAAAGTTACAGTGCTTTAGGTTACAAATGCGAGCATTAAAAAGGATTTATTAAATATGCATGTTTTACAGTATTATAAAAAAGTTATAGGCAGTAATGAAGCTGTATTGAAGAAACGATTACACATTTGAATGAACTATGCTATGATGTTTTGAGCATTTGTAATGATAAAGTACTTCGTTTATAAGACTCAAAGGTAGCAAAGCTTCTCTTATACGTTGTTTTCACACTTTCTAAAACTTGCAAATTTTTTTTCTCGGTCATTATTTCTCCGTTCATATTAAGGGGAAAACTTTTCCTAGAAAGCAGGGGGTTAACATCGTTTTTCCTCCCTGCCATTTCCAAATAAAAGACTATCTGGATATACATAAATCGTATAAAATAATTTATGTTTAATTTGTACTGAAAATATGCAATAAAGCTATGATTTTTCTCACTTTTATGATAAATATATAATTTTAAAATTTATTTATTGTTTCCATACTATGTACTAATATGCAAGTACTATCCTAAATAAATAATAGTACTATTTTTAAAATTTTTACTTTTAAATGAATTTTCATTAGTACCATTAAACATTGAATACTCAAAGTTAATTATTAAAATTTCGATTATAAGTCTCGTTATTTATACTTCGTTTTACGTCAGTTCCTTGAAAGACGTATAAATGGTGCTTTTCTGCATTTGCTTCTTATTTTCAAAGCGTGTAAACATGAGACACCCACAGCGATCACATTATCTGCGATACTATTCTATACATTAAAACATATTTATAACTAATGCACTGAACATTATTTTTGATTTGAATGACATCTCAATCATTTTTTTAAAAATTAAGCAAATAAATTAGACATTTTCACGAAAAAAATAGCACTAACTTTATACATTCCTGAAAACTCTGAATCATGAGGACAATCTGCAATCTTCTTGGCGAAGACAGCGAGTTTGGTATTTCTTGTGCTTAAAATTAGAACTACTTAGATAATTGGTAGGCTTATTAATATGTTCTGAACTTTTTCTTGTGTAAGACACAAATGCGGTCTATTTCCCTTGAGAGATCTTAATAATGTAATAATATTCCTAATAATTAAAGTGTCTCGAGCTTTCGTGAGCGTATGGCACAAGTATGGTAATTTTCCCTTGATAATTTTGCCTTTGCTAGGTTAGTGGTAATTACTTCACAGAAAGTTCTTTCATTCGTTTGTTTCAGCGCTAAAAATTTAACAGTGAAACGTAAATAATAATATTTTTAAAGACGAAATTTATATATTGATGCCTATAAGATTTCATAGAGCTTATTTTTTAAAGATAGTTCGAAGAGTGCAAAATACAGGGAGGTTTTAAAACTATAGAATAATTTTGATTAAAAATTAATTATATGATTCTTTGAAGCGAAATTAAATATTATTAATACAAAAATCCAACGTTACATAATTTTATCGGATTTTAATAATTATCTTTTCACTTATCATAAAATAATCCAAGCATGCACTTACCTCTTCAATAATAATAATAATAATAATAATAATAATAAGCGGTATCCTTTCTGTTGTATTCAGTGAAGCCCGATATCATACCTTAAACATTTTGAAGATTCAGAATCTTTGGTTGTAAAAGAAGTGATGACAACACATCTATACTTTCCTTTCATTATCAAAATTCAAAGTAATTGTAAAAAAAATTCATCCTCGAAATGATAATGAATTTTGACGTTCCTGAATTTCAAAAAAATAAAAAAAATCCAAGATTTATGTCGGTGTTGGCGTTTGTCTTTCAACAAGGCATCAGGCACCTTTCAACAAATGACTCATTTCACTCAAATAAACATAAATTTTATTGAAATATAACAAATATACTGAAAAATACAGTGACCTAACAAAATTTATCTGGTTCTAGGTTAATTTAGTTTTTCCCCTTTTCATTGTTTGTTCCAGTCATTTTGTAACTAAAATGGTCAAATTATTCCGACAATTCATAAAATCCTTAACCCAGTGAATTACAGCTATATTATTTTCATTCCAAATACTTGGAGTGCTTGAACCCAGGCATTTTGAATAATCATATGCAAGCTGTCGTACTTGCTTGTAAGTCAGATCATTGTTCATATTTGAACTTTTAATAATAAAATCACAAAGCATGCTTTCTTGTTCTGTGGTAAAAACTTGTCAGCGTGTATACTTGGAGTTGCAGTTGGATGAAATATTCAATGTTATGCTATAATCAAGATCAGCTGTTTTACTTTATTTTAAATCTATAAATTAAGGTAGAAAGGCATTCCATATAAGTCTGCAGCTGTTTTAAAAGACATGCCATCTTGATCTGCTTGCATAGCCTTTGAAATCTGGCTTATTATGCAAGTTCAAACCATCTTGCCCAAGTCTAAAAGTTATTTAGTTAAATTAATTTTTTCTTAATATGAGGGATACATTTTACCAGTGTTCAAATATGCTCCCTGATGTTTGTTGTAAGAAGCCCTTCGTGCTTCCATTAAGTTTAAAGTATTAAAACTCTCTTTAGAAAAGGAATTTCTAGATGCAAATAGTATTGTTAGATGCAGAAAATATTGATTAACTTGGTGAATAAATACAACTTATCTCGATGAATATAGAATAAGAAAAATTCAGTGATGAACAGAAATTTCAGTTTTTACTTAGCAGGTCACAAAACAGATCTCATTCCATAGCAAAGCACGCGGTTTGAGAAATGGAATGAATCCTGTTGTCAGAATATGTTCTCTTCTCAAACTTTGTTTGCCACCTATCAGTCGATCAAATAGCATTTCCATTCGAAGTAGCAATTCTAACTTTTGAAAGGTGGCCCCTCTCCCCTAATTACTGGAATTAAATTTTATTCGTCAATTTGATAATTTTGAACATCAATATAATTTTATAAAAAAAATATATATAAATTATTGCATTTTCTACAGAGGATGAGAGTACGTTTTTTTTTCTCCCTAAAGAAATCAAATTAATTTTAATCACTTCAGCGTAATTTCTTCCCGATTTCGAATGAAAGTAAATTTATTAGCTTTCTTTTAGTGAGCATGTAGTTAAGAAACTCTTTTGATAAAAATATTGCCGAAAATTTTATCAGGTTATTTCTTAGAACTCCTTTTAGATTTATCAATTAAAAAGAATATTTATTTAAAATAAACATCATACATCCATGAAAACAGTTTTCAAACAAATTTATTACATATTAAAAAATGCAGTTTCGAAAGCAAATCTACTAGCAAGAGCGCTTTCTCATTAATATGCACAAAATAGTGATATTTTTACTGCATTTCAAAAACCGTTGAATAGTATTAAAATAACCAAAATTTTAAAGTTTTAAGAAATCTTTTTCCAATCACGATTCCGTGTAAGTTTTGAATTTTGATTTAAGTAAAATACATACAAAAATCTCAAGCGGTTTTCTTAAGAAATTTACTTAACGACGAATCAGATTTCGTATAAAAATGCACTTGAAAACGAATTCTGTTTCACGCCGTCAATGAATGAAATTATTTTCATATCGGTCGAATAGTATCTAAACCAAGAGTTTTGCAAAAGGTTTTTAGAATCTTTTTTTTTTACATTTTTGGATTCTTGAAACTTCTTTTGCAGTCTTCATGAAATATTCACAGAATACATTCTGTATTAGTTATGAAAGAAAGTATTTATTTTTGAAATGGTTAATAATTATGATAATTTCTTAAATTAATTGTAATTGAGATAAAATTTTAAAATATTGCATACTTGTTACATATTTCGGTAGAAATTGACTGACAGTGGGATCAAACAGCACTAATTGTTATGCATAGATAAAGCTAAAATTTAGCATTTAACAGCTGGATGCAGACATATAATTTATTACTTAAAAAACGAATTCAGTTTCCTTCAACAAGATTAACTTCCCTATTTGAGGATGATCGATAATTATTTTGGAACGAATTTCGTAGTTTAAAGCTTCTGTCAAATGAAGAGCACAATACGTGAACTGGCGCCCCACTCTTCAAACTTCCAAGTCACGTCAATGTGTAGATGCTTGATCCATACCTCATAAGTAACCCCTTAACTGATTTGCCCGTAAGCCGTACGTGCATCGAATTATCTCAGCTTTAAACTTGTAAACTAAAACAAAGCCATTCACAGACGTTATAATTCGATACAAAAATTACTTGTACGATCAATACAAAAATTACTTTCAATTATCCGTCAGGTTCTCAGTTGAATTAAAATAACTCATTGTCAAAACAGTAGGTATCATCTATGTAGATAACTATCTACGTTATTTAACCTCCTAATAAGATGCCACCACCCATTTGGGATATTTATTACTATTTCAATCTATTTAAGATGGTGAAGGATGCTTGAGACATTTAAACGTGTTCAGATGATTTTTGTATTTAAAATTATTTGTTACGTTGACCTAAATACGGTTTTCAATAGTAAAAATTCTGTAATTCGATGCGCGTGTCAGAGACGTCATTATATGTTAAGGGGGTTAAGAAAATAAAACAATTAAGGGTTTACTAGAGCTAGGACAATATACGAAACGAATCTTACATGGAATCGAGTTTCGAGCCCTTCTTTCTCCGATCTTGAAGCCGAGAACATACTGCCAGGACACGGGGACCCAAAATAATATTTTGAATATAAGACACAATTCCGAATTCAAACTTTGAAATAAAAGCTTACACACCAATAAATAACACAATTACATCAACGACTATGCTTTATAAATAGGTCAACTGGTTGAAAGTTAAAGCTCGAAAAAGAGAGAAACAACATTTAACAATTCATTATATTGCAATAAGCTTAAATAAATACCAGGCTGTGTGAGCGAAAAATTTCGCATTTTCTAATTGGCCTAAAGGTAGGGTTACCCTAAGGGACGGTTAAGTGGTAAATAAATAAAATATGAAAAAAGTGGGTAGGTAACGGTTTATTTTACTCTGATAAAAAAAAACAACAACAAAGTTTAAGCAATCTAAAAAATGAACAAACAGAATAATAAAAGAAGACGTAAAGCTAACACTTTTTCATCCAGGCATATTTTAAAGTTGATTTTACTTTCTTTAATCGCATCCTTTTCTTCTTTCACATAATTATAAAATTGAGCGCAATTCATTTCAAAATTATAATGATAAATCAAAACCGCTTCAATTGTCTCCACTGACAACCTGTTTCTTTATTCCGACAATTGAGTTGACATTAGAGAAAATATTCTCTCCACATTAGAATTGTGAGTTGGAATGCCAAATAAATATTCGCTGAGCTTTATAAGACATGTCTTCCGATCAATATACTTTGTACCTGCAAAACACTTCAGTCATTTCTCTTTCATGCTCAATTTCATAGTTGCTTCGCAGTTTGGGTTGGTATTCTTTTTCTCTAAATAATCTTTTAGATATACAAACCGGTTGAATAGAATCAGAGTGATGCCAATATCGACGTTTCTTGCTTGTGAATATGAAATAGTACATTCTACTTCCCATTCCAGAAAACGGGCCACATAGTAATATGGGACTGAGAAGTGAAATATGGTGATAATTCTGTATATACGGGACTGTCACTACAACCCTACCTAAAGGTGTATGGGCTCATTAGAATAAACTTTAAAAATATCAGGCTGATTGGAACTGGCTAGAAGTTTGGTACATTGCAAAATAACGACGTTTCAGTAATATGGGACTGAGAAGTGAAATACGGTGATAATTCTGTATATACGGGACTGTCACTACAACCCTACCTAAAGGTGTATGGGCTCATTAGAATAAACTTTAAAAATATCAGGCTGATTGGAACTGGCTAGAAGTTTGGTACATTGCAAAATAACGACGTTTCAGTAATATGGGACTGAGAAGTGAAATACGGTGATAATTCTGTATATACGGGACTGTCACTACAACCCTACCTAAAGGTGTATGGGCTCATTAGAATAAACTTTAAAAATATCAGGCTGATTGGAACGGGCTAGAGGTTTGGTACATTGCAAAATAACGACGTTTTAATAATATGGGGCTGAGAAGTGAAATACGGTGATAATTCCGTATGTACGGGACTGTCACTACAACCCTACCTAAAGGTGTATGGGCTCATTAGAATAAACTTTAGAAATATCAGGCTGAATGGAACGGGTTAAAGGTTTGGTACATTGCAAAATAACGACGTTTTTTGTAATATGTCATATTTTTCAATTCACCTACGACATTTAACATCAGCATTATATTCTGAACTATTAAAATGGGGGAAGCTACACTTCACACCTTTCACCGTATTATTAACTTGAGATGTCAACGTCTGTAATGAAATGGTCGTGGAATCGAATCTGATAATTTCCCCCTTGTTATTACCAAATTATAATTGTAAAAAGAGAAACCCAAAATGTAACTGGAATATATTAAGATCAGCTCCACTATATACATTCATGCCGGTATCAATGATTACAATTCCCTTAGTACTTTACAAAATTTTTCAAAAATCATTTGAATTGTAAAATCCAAATTCAAACATTTTTGTGATTTATTCATAGAAAGAAGAGAATTCCAAAGGAAAGAAATTATCAGCTCTATTAATGTCAAAGAAAAAGGCGAACTTTATATTTAAAGAAATTGGAATAAAATTATAAATTTTTTATACAAAATGAGTGAAAAAGAGGGATTAAAAACTAAAAATCAATGTTATTTTGAAGCAGATTGTTTCAATTGAAGGAAGCTCTATGCCTAAAACATAATTATTACAGTTTGTTTTGCTATTAGAAAAAGAAGTGCAAAGGTTTACAAACTTAGTCATTTCACTAATTCGAATAAAATCATCATCATTATATAAATCCACCACAACCATTTAAAAGTAATCTGGACTAAAAATTAATTAATGCAAAATAAACGAAACTGAAACAAGATAGAACAAAAGATTTACCTGAAAAAGTAATTTCTAGAATATCTTTTTAGATCATTAATTAATGTAATGTTATAGCAGGAATTTTTCATTCTAAAGTGAATAACACGATATCAGGAATACAAGCGTTGCCATACTTGATTATCACAATATTGTGATACTGTAAACTTTTAAAATATTTTTTGTTCTTTTGAAGTCTTTCGATACTTTTAGAAGAATCCAGCTATCAATTCAGAATGACCGAAACGTAACTAAAGTTTGCAGTAAATTTTCTCCGAAATAATCGATATGTTTATTTTAAAAATTCTAATTTATTTATAGATATCACGCTTTTGCAATCTCTTTAATATGAAACCTTCTCAAAAGTATTATTGAAATATCGTTTGCTGTTTATTTTTGTGAAGAAATTAAAATGTAAAACGTGGCAGATGAGGTAAAAAATTCTCATCCGAAACAAAAAAGGAAACCAATTAACTCTAATTACTTTTAGTTAAAGCGAAAACACATTCAATAGGTTAGGAAATTAATTACAATAATAATTATCTCATTGAATATATTATAAGGTTTATTATTACATTTTGTTTGCTATGCAACACTAATGAATGCTTTATTAGAATTATTATCAAGACTAATTATGGAGAGCAAAACGTAAGTAACGTAGAGTAATTTATTTTTACAATTAATTAATAAAACTTTACAATTTCTCCAGTGGACCAGATAATATTTGCAGACACGAATAATTTTTTTTAAGGTACTAGATTGCTAAAACGAAGCTTGAAGGAAACAATTAACATATTAATTAACTAACGAAATAATGTAATTGGAGAGCTATATTTGTTTTAAAAAGAACAAAGCAAGATAATTGTTTCTTGGTACATCTATTTAAAAATATCACTGAGAAAATTAGTTAGATTTTTCCGCTTTATTTTTAACATTTCAGTTAAAATCATGACATAATTTTGAATAACTTACTGATTAGCCGTAAATGTTTGATATATTGCTTCTATGGCACCAATATTGAATAAAAGAAGTTGTTTTCGCTCTATATTATTTTATAAAAGCAATATACCTAACTTTATAGGAATTTTACCATACTTTATTTTTTGCATGCATATCTTTTTATTGTAAAGTTAAATTTTTATGCTGATTCTAAAAGAAGATGATAAAATTAAAGTTAAAAGATGCAATTTAAAGCACATTTCTTCCTAGAAAAAGATAAAATGAAAGAAAAAAATTTCAGTGTCTTATAACTTACCATTTAACGGAATATTCCACTGGTCTTTAAGAATTTTCCCTGAATTGTATTTCATTGAAACGTTATTTATATTTTTCTGTTGAAGAAATTTTGAATTGTCGTACATTTTATTGGTTTTCCAGTCAAAATTAAATTTATTTATTATTTCTCCAACTGTTTTTCTCACTGCGATGGATATAATTTATTTTTACACTTTTAGAATTTTATTTATGACTGAAAGAACTGTTTCCTCTATATATTCCATTCTTTACAATAAATATCAATTAAATTGGTTAGTAAATCTAAGTAAACATGTGATAGTTTATCATCTTTATTCATGTAAAACATAATTTTTTTGAAACTCTATCAAATTTTACCATTTCAACTGCCAATTTAGAAGTCTCTGCTTTGTTTCAAAACTAAACACTCGTTCTAAGCATTACTTTTTTAACTTTTTATTTTTGCTTTTTAAATAAACCATTCAAATACTTTCCTTTTGGAAGAATTCAAATATTACAGATGAAATTTATCCACATGAAATAACTTTTCCCAATTTTTTAAAAGTTTTCTTCATCTTCGTTCCTAGGATAACTCAGAAATCAGGTTTCATCTATTCATCTATTTCACGCATTTTAGTGAGTGGTGCTACTACGGAGCTGCATATAAATGGCAATTCGTTTCGTTATATAAGTATTGGGACATGCTTGAAAGCGTTGCATATAAATCGAGATTATGAAGAAACCTTCGATTTTATATAGAAAAGAGGGCAAAAATCGATCAATGCTTCAGTACTTAAAATATTAGTTATAAAAACACAGTTATACTCTTACCTTAACTCGGATTTTTAATAATTACAATAATGCTTTATTTATTCCGTTTTTCAGGTACTGTTGCTACAACCGGAAATTATGCAACAAAAAGAGGACTAGTGTTTTGTAATGACTAATGGAAGCATACAATCAAGTATATTTGTTTTATTACTACAGAGGGAATATTATTTGACTATTAAGTCATTCCCTTGACAGAAAATTTATCCATATTAGAACTCCGATGGCGAGTGGCACTTTGAAAAAGTTCGCCATTCGAATTCTCTTCCATTCTTTTCCATTTTATTTGTTTAATCTTAATGTGTTATAATTTTTATTGAAGCATGATTTTTGTTGTTTGATTGTACTTAATTGGTTAGTTGATTATAGACAATATTTTTAATGTGATCACTGGATGCTGCTGCGTTGCGCGCAAAAGGTATATCGTTATCACTATTGTTTGCTTCTGGTTCTTCTGTATTTTATTTTTTGTAATTAAATATCTTTTTTGTATTTTATTCGAAGTTGCTGCATTTTTACCCATTCTGTTTAGTGCAAACTTTAATTTTTAATATATCTTGTTAAATTATTTCACTTGCACTTGTTTTATTACTAACATTGTCAAGAACTTTTGTAGTGTTCAGTATTCAAATCACTAAGGATGCCATTGATGATCGGAACCAGAGACGATGGACTGACATTATCTTCTGAGCGACATGTGCGTAATCGTTAAATATGGAGCAGAGATCAAATGAATAGATATCTACATTTTGTCTGAAAAAAAGCAGTTGGTCCACCCAGGTCAATGAGAGGTTTGGACAGGTATTTTAAGTGACAAGGAACTCTGAGAGCGAGGTATAAAATAGGTAAGCGCCAGGAGAAATTGAGATCTGAAACCAAACTAGGTTGAGAGAGAGAGAGAGATCTAGCAGCGCTGTGGTGAGTACGGATCTTTCAGCAGTGGACAGGCATAAACATGAATGAGTTCGCGCGCTGTTGCATAAGAGTTGGACGAACGTAAGCAGTCCTTGTTCCGAAAAATAAAGGTAGCAGAACCCTTGCATCTGTGCCACAGTCGAGTTCCAATGATTACGAAAAAAGTAATTTTGATAGGATTTCTCTTATTATAGATTTAGAGAATTTATATATAAACGAGATTGGAAGTAGTGCAATTAATCTTTGTGCTACAGCCAAGGCATCGTGTATAACATTCCAGAATAAAAATTGGGTTTCCATAAATCTTCAGTCTTTCATTGTAATACCAAACAAAGAGTGATCACAAAATTTGAATTACCTTAAAATGTTCAATTTTTTTTAAGGAATTCAAAGTGGTGGAAGTTTGAATTATGCTCAAGAGCATTTATTAAATTTTGAAACATACATTTAAAAGGAGAAAAATGAATAATAAAAGTAATAAATAGCATATAACAAAGCTACTACTAATTCTTCATCAGACACCTGTAATAGAAAAAAAATAATACAACGCCAAACTGATCCAATAGAGTTGCAGAACGGGCACTGGAATTGTTTCGAATGGCAGTAATTTCAATTCTTATCAAGCATCCCGATATACTTCGTATCAAACAAAAGCTTTTACAAATGAATAAAAGCATTGTGGAATATTAATAATTGCTTTAAACTGAATAATGGTTGTAACAATATCATATGATCGAATGCATTCATCATCTTTCGCTGTATTTAATATCTTTTTTATGGTTTGTTTAAGGCATCATTAAGAGCTCCTGCTTTCGCCCATTCACATCGCCAGCAAACCCATGTCATTTCACTACAGATCATTAGAGAAAATACGATTTTCTCCGGTACTTTACTGCCGCATAAATACACATAAATGCTTAAATGCTCGCTTAATGACGATATAAAAAATTCTTATCTCTCTCAATATAAAAAAAAGAGGTATTGATGTGTGAACTCTCGATTGCGTCATTCATGAGATCTTTTCTTCAAGAAATCTGATCTGACATGGCCATTATTAGGACCAGACCACCAACATCAGACACTAAAAAATCTGGTATTCAACTCAACGCAAATTATTTCTATGTATCCAATCGTAAAAGTAATTGCTGGCGATTTTTCCCCCAGCCAAGGCATGGTTTCATCAAGGACGATGTTATAATTACGAGTGTCGTCTTCCTTCAATTACTTTTTTAAGACTGTCTCTCCCTTTCTTTCGCGTTTTTTCATGCTTTGGTTTTTGTCTCCAACAGTTTATATTGACAAATAGATGCTGAGAGAGGTGTGGCCATTTTAGCACCAGCGGTAATAAGAGGTTGGAGCTTTCTCGTTCCTGGAAATAGGATGGCTTTTGTCCTTTGTGATGATATTCGCAACATAAAAGGGCGGGTTCATCCGCTGATACGGGTTAGAAGCTTCACCTGCTGTGCCAAAGTTTTGGGCATTGTGATTCCAGTAGAGAGATGCTGGCTGACTTTTAATGTTCTTGATATTTTGGGTGGTCATTGCTTCAGATTACCAGATGGCGTTGGAGGATGAATGCTTTCAGCTCTTGCGGTTTAATACGGATCTTCAGAAACTTTCTCTACTCATGATCCTTTTAGGAGAATACGTTTGGCGCAGGATAGCCAAATCTAGCCCTTGAGCCATTAAAATCCAACCAACAAACCTATTCGGACAGCGAATAAAAATTCAAGAACCTCATCATGAATGAAGATTTTTCGTGACCTTCAGTGTGCTGATAAAGAGGAACATAAGATAGGTCAATAAGGTGGCTTTGTAAGATGCGTTCTTCAGCTCGAACAGTTTAATGCAGATATTCTTAAGCCTTTACCACTTGTGATACTTTTCAGACAGCAAATGCGTGGACACTTTTCATGACCCAAATTGTACTTATAAGGAGGAAAAGAAGATAGGTAAAAGAAGATAAAGAGGCTTTGAAGGATACGTTTTAAGCAAGTCCAGTTTCATACAGATCTTCTTAAATCTTTTCCGTCCCATGAAACTTTTCAGCCAGAAAAAAAAAATCAACTCTCCTCTCCCCACGCATAACGTACAGAAAATTTTTATCGCCATAATTGTGCTTGTAAGATGGAAGATATGATAAGTAAATAAGAAGGCTTTATAGAATGGGTTACCAGTTTGAAAAGTTTCTGACGGATCTATTGAAACATTTTCCATTCACGATCGTTTTCAGTTAGCAAAAAAATTCAACACCACCATCATATGTTTAAGAAGCATTATTTCAATCACTTTATAATACAGTCAATTACTTTATCAATTACCTTACTTGTTTACTTTAATTAAATTACTTTAAAAATAAGCAATGCATTTTTCTTTAGATAAATAATTTGATAACACTTAGGATTTACTAGTTCAATGAATTCAATGATCACTGAAATAATAAAAATGCTATTCATAAATGCATATATCTAAAATTAAACTGACCACCTAATTTATTCTTGAAATTTTTTAAGCTTTATATTTTAATTTATGGGTAGAAACTTCTTCCAAATTAACTTCTAAAAGCAAACTAAAAAGAAAATCATCACATGTCAAATATTTATAACGAACAGTTCCTTACTGATTAAATTATAGTTAAAATCTTGATGAAAAGTATTGTCTAAAAAAAAGAATTCGTCGAAATAGTGTTTTACGATGCGTTGCTTAAATATATTCTCTAGATTACAGATAAACATTCCCTAGACGGTCTTAAGAAATTAAATAACTTTCACATGAAGAATAAATTAATGAATATTAAAAAGAAGAAAAAAAGAGAGATTTTGTTATTTTCGAATATTTTCTACCTCAGACCACCACAAAAAGCAAATTCCCCTCCCCACAGCTGCTTTTAAAAGACAATAACCCCAAATTAATGCTTTCTAGAAGACCACCCATCACTTTTCACAAAACCCCCTTTTCTGCTGCGAGAAGGGATGGTGGTTGAACCAATTCAGCGAAAGCCCGAGCTACTCGACGAAAGCCCTGTCAACATTACTCATCCCAACCAATTTCTGCAGTGACTCGCCCACTTACTCAAATGTGCAAATTCCCAGATAATACCGACCACCCTTCAACTAGGCACCTAGGTAATAAAAAAAGGGGGTGGTGCTTGGATGCCAACATTTCTCAGGAAAGCTTGCCATTAGCCAATCCAAAGATGTCTATCCTTCCACCTTAGCCATTTTTCCATAATAAAAGCATGGCAGCACCTGAGTCTTAAGTACACCAAAGTGACTCGGAAGATAGTTATCGTGGTCTATATGTATGTTAATTAATATTTGCGAGGAGTGCAGAAAGCAAAGGAAGCAGCTTCCGGTACTGGAAGGGGGAGGGGGGGGTTCCCATAGATTGTGTGGTTAAAGCTGTTGTTATCGTAGCTCGAAAGTACCTTTTTCTTTCTGTTGGTTTTTCACTGTCTTATCTAATGGCGAGGAGTAATTGGTCATGACGACCAGGATCAAGATCGCGTATGCTATTTGTCATTTTTTCCGAAGCGCTTCTGATGCATTTCTTATTGTTAGGAGTTTTTCGTGGAAGGGAGATCTGTATCTGTTAAGATGGTGGGAAGGGGAATTGTTTTCGCGTCGCTTGCCTGGCTGAGACTGTCCGTTTGGCGGCTAGTCAGCGTTAAACCAGAGGAAGGATGTTATATCTTTTTGTCATGGAAGGGCAGTATCGCCTGGAAAGTGTTTGGATTTTTACAGAGTTAAAATTTTCGGCTTTGAAACAGAACTGATAAACCTGTCAAAAAAGTTATGCAAATGGTCTTTCAGCACAGTACGAACGAAAAGTTATTGAGTCATTTTTAAACTATCACATATCTAGACTTTAAAAAAGAAATTAGTATGTAATAGGTTTTCTAGGAATATGGATCGCGACTCGGAAAAAGAAATGGGTAAAGGATTTTGGTAATACAGTAGCAGCAAGTTTTTCTGACATATTTTTCATTTCTAGAAGGCTATTTTTTTCAATTCAATCTTGCCATCATAAAACAATACAGTTACCTGTTCCAAATATTTGCAATTTATTTTTGTTCCATTTCAATTTTTATTTTTATATTTTAAGAAGTAATTTTTAATAAATTGATATATTATTCGAATGAGTGTGCTTTATGTCACTGAAATTACAAATCAAACACAATTTGCAATCTGATTATTATTATTTTTGTAACTTGCTTTCGAAAATATTCGTTCAGATTGTACTGGAAGTATTCAGAGGACTTTTACAACCGAATATTTGTTATGTTGCAGCTATCTATACACTATTATTATCTTTGTTTTAGTTAAATTTAAATTTTCTAGAATGCAAACAAAAATTATAGTTGTTAAAAAATGTACCGAATGAAAAAAAGTGCGATGGAATAAAATGCTGAAGATGAATATTTGTTTGGTTTATTATTCTACAGTTATTGTAAGATAAATTTAATTGAGGGTAGCTGGATCAAGATTTAGATAAAACTTTTAAATTGGAACAAAAGGTATGATCGCTTATTAATCAAACAATAATTAAGTTCCCTTTTTAACAAATATTGTTCAAAATATTGTTTGGAACAGAATGAATATTTTTAGATTAGTCATGACGATCTTTTTAAATTTTATGCTCAGTTATATTTTTTGTAAAAGTCAGAGAGTTATGATCAGATTTTCTTCAGAATTTGCAAACTTAAGTTGTAAGTAATTTCAATAAGGCTAAAAAAATAATAAATAAATAATTATGGTAAAGATGAAATTAAGGAGACGAAAAATTCGAAAAATAATTTATTGAACGCAAAATAAAAAAAGAAATGTATTCAATCGATACTACGAGTAAAATAAAATATCATTCTAAAAATCAGAAAAAGTCATCATTCAAGTCACAAAAGGTATTTTGGTTTTAATAGCTTCAAATTCCGAAATTCATTGGAGGGATTAAAATTTAACAAAACTTGTAGGGAAAGAGAACGAAGAAAATTGTTAAGGACTATTCATTCCAAATAGTTAAACGCTGATTATTTTTAAAAATTCTTCATTAGAGTAAATAAAGAAATTATTATTTTTTTTTTTACTTTGTAAACCTTTTTAATGAAACGATATTCTGAGATTTTTTGTATCAGCCGATTTAATATAAATCAGCTCAATACTGATAATAAATTCCAAAATGTTATATAATGATTGCGAAAAATTATACAGTTTTTTTTCCTTATATGATATACAATTTCATATAACTGTTTTATGCATAGGTATTTCGATTTCATGGCCTATTTATTATATTCCATAACTTATTTATACATATTATTATATTTGCTTAAAAATGTTGAAGCTAAAGTCGATACAGGAATTTTTAATAAAATAGAGATCCACCATCTAAAATTATGTTTTAAGTAAATTTGAGACTTCTAAACAAATAAATTCAGTTCAACAAATATAATCAATATATTTAGAAGCTATACTAGAAATGATTTAATGTTACAACAGATTTGTGAATTGCAATTATTACGGACAGCATTTGGGAAATCAAAAAAATTATAATCTGAACCAAAGAGATTAATTTTTTTAATTTTTAAAAATCAATATGATATCTTAAGTTAGTCGAACGAATTTTACTAAGGAAATGAAATTTCTTCTTCTTCTTTTTTTTTGAAATAAAAATATATTAAATAATTAGAATTGGAAATGTAAGAAAATTCTTATAACGTTTGAAAAAAGGTTAGATTCTTAAACTCAGTAAAAGTTAGAGTGCAATATATTTAGGTATTCAATTTGGAAATCTTAAAAAAAAACAAGCGTAACAGACGTTTAATATTAAAAATATCTCTTTAATGAGTTATTTATATAACTCTTTCGTTATCTTTTCTAAGAAAAGACTTACTTGCCATGATTCAACGACAGATAAAAGGCTGCAGCATCTCATTATATTATCAGTCAATCTGTATATTTGAAGTCTCTAATTTCGTCGGATATTTTATTTTATCTCACATTAATATCTTGATGAGAAGAACAATGCATACATTTTGCCACATGTTTGACCTCTTGTTAATATGTTATCGACTGAAAAATATCTCTACTTCAACAATCCAATGATGAATTAATTAAAGAAAACGTATATTATCATTTCAATATTTAGATTGAAAATATTCATAGTTCCCTTAAATCAATTTTTTTGCTTTTAATTTTATAGAAATAATTAAAAACGAATTGATGTAAAGAGTAAGTTTAAAAGAGATCAGACTTTCAAAAACTGGTTTATAAGATGCAGTATTAATCAGTCAGGCTCAAAATTAAATTTTATCACTCACAAACTAACCGAAAGTTTGACGTTTGAGTTAAACAAGGGAGAATTATGACTGGCGTTTTTTCAGCCTGAACCCCTAAAAATATCTTTGTTCTACATAAGAATACGCAATCCATGTACTTATAGCAAAATTGACAATGTGGAAGGGAATGTGATGGAAACTATTATAGGATGTTGAGCTCACCTCCGAAATTTTTGCCTGGGCTTTTTCACGTCTTAAGATTTCTTCGAATTCTACATTTACATAATAGAAATAACTTTGATTTTATAATTAATTTAGGCAATAATTTTTTTCTTTCTCGCATACGAAGTATGTATAGAAAAAATACTGTGTGGACAAAATATTATATATCAATATTTTGATGTAGTGCATTTCGTCTTATCAATCCTTAAGTTCTAATAAAATTTTGAAAACTTCCTTTTCTAGATTTTATTATTTCCGTTTTATAACCGCAAATATTATTATCTTATTAGGCAACAAAATGTACTGCGTGTTTCGTTTTACAATAGAAAAGCGTGTGTGAGGTAATAGATTTTTTAATCTATTTCGATTATTTTTAATTTTCAAAAATTTATCTTATCTTCTCGCTTTAGCACCCTCCATGAGTTCGAAAAAAATAAACTATTTTTTAATTATATCAATCATTGGAATCATGTATATATCCTTAAAGTCATATGACTGTGAACGCGACAGCTTAAAAATTTAACGAGCTAGATGAATGAAATTTCTTTTGTACATGGTCTTCTTACCAAAATTGTAGAACTGTATCTAATTTCGGACGCAATCTGTTAAAAGGAAATCTGTTTGTCTGTCCGTCAGTATGCATGTGAACACGATAGCTAATGCAAAGATAACCAAGATAATCTATTTAGATGTATAATGATAAAAAAAGATGAATAAGGAGTTATCATGAGTCATCAGAATTATTTATCAAGGGCTGCTTAAGGCCACAGCACTTGATGGTCATAGAATCATGATAATGCTAAGATAATTGCATGGGGATGAAAACAACCACCTTATCGAAAAATTTAACACTTTTTTTTACCATCAACTTATAAAATTAACAATGAATCCATTAATTCATTTCAGTATGAGATAAAACAACTATGCAGTGGCTGCCGCATAATTGATCAGCTAATTAAAATACCAGCCTTCCTTTCAAAACCTACGCAACACAAAAACAAGCGCATTTTTTCAAGTCCCAAAATAATGATTTATGCACGTTTTCCTCCATATTCATGCCCTCCACAATGCTCTCGCCAATATTTGGTAAGATAGTGGTGTAATTAGTCGAATATTACCCAAACCGCTAGAAATGAGACTGGGATCCAAACCAATCATTAGAGACCCTGCACTGACTCCGAATTCGACTGTGGATTTGGGAATTGGACCACCCAAGGAAATGCAGTTAGTGACTCTAATCATTTTCCCTTGTGAAAACTAGCTCCAATTATATATCTTAATTAGGCTTCACTGTATTGCTGTGATGTATATACTTTGAACTTGGTTTGAGCTAATTGCGTTAAAATAGAAGGACTTGTTGTAATTTTGAATAAGACTACTGGATTTTGTTGGGAATTGCTCGAGGCAACCAACAAACAAACCAACTGCTGAATGGGCTACTTGAGACAGAATGCCGTGATTACTGTATTAGGATCATTCGCTCATTCAAGTTTTGGTTTTAAAATATTATATTTTGAAAAAACAGAAGTAACTTAGGAGTGTATTCTAAATTAACTGCCCAATACTCTATAAAGAAAATTATATTTCCTGCAATTTAATGGTCTTCTGTTCAGCTACTTTAATGCATACTTAGATTATACGCTTATTCGTTTTAATTCTTCAGAGCGTTTAAGTTACGAAAGCAAAAAATTTAAAATATATATATTTACATTCATCCATTTGTTTCTTCTTTTACTTTCATTCTTATTAGCTTCCCTTGTCTGCAATTAAAATTAAATAACACTCTTATTGGTTTGTTAGATACAGAACTAAAATCAAATAACGCATCTTTTTATTTATTTTAATGTTTATTTAAAAGTTTTAAATCCTATTCTTTGAATAAATCATTTGATTCAAACAACTCTATCTACGGAATTGCAATCAAAGATTTCATATTTAAAAATCACCCAAAAAATCTGAATAAGTAGTTTAATCGTTTCGAATTCTCAAATGTACGTGCTACAGAACATATGTATACCATGGAATTTTACTGGTTTCTTTCTCTGGAAAGCAATTTTTTTATACAGAAATATACAGGGTATTTCCCGTTTAAGTGCCAATAAACTCAGAGGGGTGACAGTAGATATCAATGGGAGGAAAAATTGCCATAGGACATGGTATAGTAAACCACGGTCACAAACATAATCACGAAAATACTCATATAGGGTGTGCCGACCACAGTGAAGTAGAACATGTGGTTCATATTGTTACAAAAATCGTCTGGTGGGTGTACGTAAAGGCAGTCCAACAAGCAGGATAATAATAATAAAAAATGACTGTTTATTTTGCGAATATTCCAGAAAAAAAAAACGTTGCGCAGGCAATAAAACTAAGCAGCACTTTAAAAAATTAATAGCTGAAACATGCAGCAGATCACTAATAAATATCAGTCACAGCACTTTAAATAGCACTCAGTGTCTATCAGTTCAACCAGCTTCACTGCTGACCAAACTCCAATTGATTTTCTCCTGGTTTGAGAGTTGCTTTTTATACCTTTTCCAACTGAAAGTGACGTCATATAGTAATCTCTCGAAGGTTTTTGATATTTCCGCTCCTAGTAGAGATAGGGTCAAATTTCTTGTATTTTCCAGAAGCTTCATTTTGTGTCCAAAGTCGCCAAATTTATTTATTATTTTATTAGGACGGTGTTCATTGGCTTGGCTTCTAGTAAAACTTCTGTAAAACTTTCTTTCCTGCCATAAAATTAGCATTTTAGGGAAGCAACTTTACAGCTTCGTAGCAATAACATGGAGTGCCAACAAATTTTTCCATAGAGGTGCATAATCACTTTCATGCTTCATGTGCCGGTAGGTGGATTGAATGAGCCAAACCTGTTGCTTAGCCTCCACAGTTCCCTGACCCAAATCCCTTGGACTTTTTTTTTAGAAGACCACTTATATCATTCGTTTATGAGACGCCCGTGGAGCCTACAGCATCTAGCGTGTTATATGAGACCCTCCAGCCGCTACACCAGACATCGCCAGCACACCCGCTACCTTTGAGCGCGTCCGACAATGGTTTGTACGTCACTATCCCATTCGAGGTCCACCTTCGAACAACCCCTCTAATCACTTCTTTTCGTCTCTATAACACAGCCTATGTTGTATTCATGCTATCAAATAAATGTGTCTTGTACTTATTATCGCACTTTTTGTCCTTCCCAGAAGACCTCAAACCCTGCATAAGTTATTTTTGTGACTTTCACCGACTAAACGTAATTTGCGATACCATATTCTATGAAAATTTTTGCTTTTCTTGATGACTACCACTCCTCTGGGTTTGTCGCCATTTCAAGATAAGACCCTGTATGATACAATATGTATACGCACATATGTTACATCAACCAAAGATATACATAAATAAAGACGTGCGCATGCCCAGTGGCGTATTAAGCTTGTTGGAGGTCCCAGGCGCTTAAGTTCTTAGAAGCCCTCTGAAAGTATGACGCATATGTACTTGAAAATTTCAACTTGTCAATTATGATGATTTACAATAAGATCATTTCAGATATTTTTAATCACAGTAACTATATTTTTGTTAATAAAAATTGATTTTTATAATTACTTTGTTAATTGATTTTAATTACCTAATTCATTAGCTTAATTAACATTTGTCGATAATTAATATGCTTGCTCTTCAGTAATTTTAAATTTATATCTGAAATTCGAGTTCATAAATATTCACATGAATTATTATCGAAATAAATTAGGATCCATTATATAAAAATAAAAGGAATTCGTTTTTTCCTTAAGTAAAATTTCTAAAGAGAAAAATGAGAACAAAAATCTAGCATTCACAAATATTACTTCAGAAGTTGGAATTATTTCTAAAAAAATATTTAATAATGTATTCCTAATATAGTTTGAGCCTTATAGAGTAAATCAATTATTTTTAAGAAAATGTTTTTAAGAAAATTATTTATATTTTCTGAATTGATTACATGGATTAATTATTTCTACATGTGATCAAAACACAATCCCAATTAATTATTGTAGTATCATTGTTGTTTGTATAATAAAATAAAATTATATATTAACCTACAACATTTATTGTCAGTTTCATTTACATTAAAAGAACTTGTTTATACCTTTTGTTTTAAAATTTGCCTAGATAATTTTTTATTATTTACATTAAATTTTGCAAAGCATAACTGAACAATACTTCATACATGATTTATAAATTAAGGTCCATTCTTAAATAATATTTTAGTATTATGGCAAATTTTGGAAGAATTTAAATAGAAAAATTTTAATTTAATCCCGGAACTTAAAACTTAAATAACGAAATATCATTGTAAATCAAAAGTTAGATAACTTTTTAAGAGATCAGGGAGGATAACTCCGTGATTTTAATTATGGAATTGAAAAATACAGATATCCATTTCAAAACCATGTTTTTTTAAAAATAAAGATTAGAAAAATATTTTTATAACTGATTATGAATTATTTTTTATTTAAAAATGTTTTGAGGATTTTAATTGAGATATGTAATTTTGAGATGCATTGTTTATTAAAGGAGATATACTTCATAGATTCAGCTCTTAATTTGATCGGTATTTCGAAATTTTTTCTGTTAAATCTACGAAAATAATTCAGTTCTCTTTTATCACAATTAATACTGAGATAAAAAAAAATGAGAATAGAATACAGATTTACTGATTCATTTTTTATTTTTGCGTAAGTTTTTAATCTTTATTCTAAATAATAAAAAAAAAATTATTGAACTTAAAGAAATCTTTTGTTAAAAAAAAATTGAAAATTTTGCTTTGAATTTAAATGGAAGCGGCGAGGCTATTATGTTGAAATTCATTTAATAAAACTATGAATGTGGTGTTAAACTTGTATATATAAAAATATTTAGAATTTTTAGGAAATTTATTCGATATTATTTCTTTTCTGAAGCTGAATGAACTTATATAATTCCACTAAATATTTACTGTCATATAATACTCAACTATATCATAATAAATTAAATAAAACATACCTTATTAGTTCCCCTAACGGAAGAATAATTCCTTTTAAAACAACTATGTAATGAACACCACAATATTCCTTATAAAATCTTACTAAAACTTACCTTGGTTTATCTCGTCGTCTTCCATTTCTATGAACTGTTTTGAATAGCGTCGCAAATATGTGTAGGCTTCAAAAATGCACTTTCCCAAGTTAACGAGATCTAGATGCATTAGGATATTTAAAAATTTAGCGTTATTCTTCTATTCAAGCACCCTGATTGTGATAATAAAATGTGATTTTAAACGATGATTAATATTCTCAGATGACACTTAAAAGGTGTTTAACAGAAGTGTGAATAGGAAACAGAAGAACTAAGGATATTCAACACCCTAAAATAGTTAAATGACTGTAGGGAAACAGGGGTCTTAGCTACTGAACCATTACTACTATCCAATGAAAAGAAAAGGACATCGATGATTCTAATCATTGAAGCGATAGTTTCCTGCGAAGATGTTTTCTTTGTAACGATTGGGTTCTTTCTCAAGCCTGGAAAAGTGAATATCTATTCATCTGAACCACTATCTGAATTAAGATTTTACGTATGTGTAGGTCTGGTGTACAAATACAATTTGTGTCTGATAAGCTATTAGCGACAAAATTCCGGAGAAGCGATTAATAACGGAAGGAACATTGATAGCTGTTGGGTATTGTACACAGACCTCCCGGGATGATGTAAGAATAATCAATAGCGGTTTTGCTCAGCATTTTCCCTGAGAAACCGGAAGAGATCCGTACCGGCAATAAATGCTTTGAGTATGTGCGGGAGGTATGCACGCAGTACCCAACGACAATTAATGAGATCTTTAAAGAGATTTCTTCTGTTCAGGCACTCTGATTGTGATAATAAAACGCGGTCTTGCTCAGTTAAAATCGAATATGTGAACAGATTCTTAGGAGGAAAATTATCTATTGCGATATTTAAATAAGAACTTCACTTCGGGGTCCCAGGAGCTCACCTGGTGCACCTAGCCTTTAATACGCCCCTGCTCACACCAGGGCTTTTTAAACTACTTTTTCTTGCAATGTCATTTTCTCTGGAGGAAGATTCTTCCTGATCACCCATTTTTTATTCCAAAAGCTTATTAGTAAAAATTGGAGAAAGAATAAGAAAAAGAACCATTAATTAATGATAAATTGAAAGAAATAAAATATTAAATAATTTTTCATGACATTTTAAGGAAATGGTTTAAGACAATCTGTTTTTCTTAGCTAATTTTGCTTACAAATACTGAAAAATCTGAAAGAAGAAAGCGGTATAAAAGTTTCCTGAAACTTATTGGGAATCTACGCAACCCCAAACGGGATCGTGACCCATAATTTCAGAAATCTTGTATTGATCAAAATTATATCCATATATGACTCGACGTATAATGTTTCATTATAGACAAATTTAATTCAGAAGTCAGAAATTTTCAGACGAAGAGGAGAATTAAAAATATTGGCGACATGATGTCAATAATTGCCACGTGATTTTGTTCATAATTATCCCTAATGTTTTCAACCTTTGGAAAAATTATTTTTAATTCTTGATGTCATACTTGTGTCTAATTATCATCTGGTTAATAAACATAATGTATCTAATTAGAATCTAGCGTACAAAGGTTAATTAAAAACACTTTTTGAATGATTTTATTCGTGCCATGTCGCCTGTGATTGAAATATAAAACAAATTTTTATCCGATTAGGACTCGATCTTTTCGCTTCAAAAAAGAAACTAAATCGTTCTGTCATTGGATGATCGATATTAAAGATATTTTTATGATAATAAGCTGATTACTTTTAATCGTTGAACGATAGTTTTATTTTGCAATTACTAACGATTAAAATTCTTTATACATTGCCCATTGTGAAATAATAAGTTTTCCTTCTTGTTGAGTTGATGATGAAAAAATTCTTACACATTGTGTTAAGCTGAGTCGTATAAAGTGAAGAATCTATTTGAGAAAACTAATCAGAACTAAATAAAAATTTATTGAAGAAATGAATTTTTATTTCTACTTTTTAATGTGAATTCCTAGCTTCTTTTCTTCTAAGCAAAGTGTTCCAATTTCATACATAAACATCTAAACAGTATGAGAATTATAATGAAAACCCCTGAATAATCGGGTTAAATGTTTTTCCGGCGGTGGTAATTTACTTTAATTCATTCCTAGATTTTTGAACGATAGTATTTCGGGTAGTTGGAACCTGAACAAATTAATTAATGTCACGAACATATTAAAAATTATCTTTTCATTAAAATTATCTCTTGCAAACATTCTAAAAGCTTTTTCTTTATTGATTGGACTAAATTACGACTATTAAAACTAAGTTCCGATTCCAAATGCAATCAAATAGCGTAGATCAGTAGCGTAGCGAAAGGGAACCAGGTGGGGTATTAATGAGTCATTTATGGGAGAAGACTCTTCAGAAAAATACTTTTGCTTTTATTATATTTAATTCAACATACATGAATATGAAAGAGATAGAAATAGCATTTATAACACGGGTACCATTTATCCTCACTATGTCACTAAGTCAGCAAAATTATGAGGCAGTTAAAATTCATTTTTTCACTGAAAATATTTATTTGTTCTCCGTTGTTCTGATTCATATCTAAATTCTCGTTTGTTTATATGTTATAAATGGGATTGAACTTTTATTATTATGTTTCAGTTAGTGTTAACATTTTATTCAACTTCATTTTGTTACATTTAAACTTTTGAAAGTTCGTTCAACTATCGGGTTCATTTATTTACCAGTTGTGCTTGTCGGAATTTTGTTATTATTCGGTGTATATTTGTGCTCATAACTCTTGCTTCTTTGTACATATTTACAATATGCCTTATTCAATATTCTGTGTGTTGTTCTAGAGTATGTACTTAATTCTATTTCATATCATATATTTTTCAGATATTTCACACATTTTCATGCATCTTTAGTGCAAGACACTCTCTCTTTCCTTTATTCTAGCCAACGTCCTGGATTAAAAGCTCGGGTTTTAGAGCAGTCCGGATTAAAGTTGGGAAAATCTGGTCTCTGGGAAAGCTGGTCATTTTCTTGTTACTTTCCCAATTAAAAAATTTGAGGGTACAAAGTTTTTGTCAGACAGAAATGGGACAGCGAAGGTTTTTTGGTCTAAAAGAGGTCGCCCGTGAAAAAAATCCACGAATCTCTGGACTAAAAAACTAAGATCAAGAAAGAAATTTAATGTTTCCTACTGGTACGTCACTTAACCCTAACAATGCTTATGTCTGCAACAGCAATTAAGCACACGCCATACCATACACGTTTTCTTGTCAAAAGGACCTTACTCTACCCGAATTTGACACTCCTTCCGGCTCCATTTCTAAAGAAATTCCGTATCATTATGGAAATGACGACCATGTTATGTCGAAGGGTACAACGCGAGTTATAATGGAAAAAATGTCTGCATGCATTGGCCGAAATCGCAGAAATGTCTGATTCATCGTTATCGAGGCTTTACATAGTCTTAATTTAGTGCGTCAGACCGCGCCTAATTCTGTTAGGGTCGGATACGACATTGTTAGGCGTGTTTTAAGGGTTCGAACATGGTTCGCTGAGGATAAGAAATTAAGAACTTTATGCCTAATGAAGTATCCGAAATTGGAACACTTCTGTATGAATTTTTTTGTCTCTTACATTTGCTTAAGAAACACAGTAAAAAAGACTGTGGAACAAGGTCTGTTTTTTTCCAGCTTAATTTTTAAAGGTCACAATATGCTATTTAGGTAGGTCTTTTGAAAAGTACATTCTGTAAAACTGGTTTAAATGGTTGTCGCTAAAAGGAATATAAAATGATTTAGACCTGCATATTAGTTTGAAGGAATTTAAGAAATGCTATACATGAAAAATTATATACAAATGAAAACCTATTTAAGTAGTTTTGAATGCTATATTCGTAGCGGCTACAGCAAGATTTTTTTTATTTTTTATTTTTCAACAAAAGTGGCGAAAATCTGTATAAATAAGCATAAGAAAAGCAAAAAAAAATAATTACAATTTTTAATTTTAATTAAGTTTAATGAATGAAAATATTGGTTGTTTAATTGAAATTTCTCTGCTGAAAACTATCTTTCATAAGGTCAAAAATATAGAGGTAAATAATTTTAATACCTAATCAATAAAATAATTATAAGTAATTAAAAAATAGAAAAAAATGCTGGTGACAAATATATGAATCTATGCCCAATGTAGGATTTTAGAAATAGTTTTAATTGAAATGTTTCATTTCTATATTGTAATAATGAAATAAAAAAAATCGTTAAGATTAAATCTAAAATAGGGATTTTCAAACTGTGGATTGTTGAATAATTGTTTTGAATTTAATTCTTTATTAGTTAACAGTGATTAATTTTTCATTTAAAAATTTCCCCCCTTTTTTGTGGCCACAGTGACTGTTTTTGAACTTAACTTGGGTCACATTTTTTCCATCTCCAAAGGGCTCGCGAATGGAAAGATAAATTTAAGAGTTAAAAAATTTTAAGAATAATCCAAAATCTGCAAATGTGCTTTTTATTATATTCAGTCCGTTGCAATAATTTTTTATTTATTTCGTATCTTTTGTAATCCGTTTTTTAATATTTCTGATCAGTTGTACTTCATTTTTGTTTTGAGTCATAACATCCACTATAGTTTCGAAATAGGTTGTTAAGTCCTTAGCTTTTGAAAAAGAATTTAATACTGGTTAAATATGCTTATTGTTACCTACGATGGCTCGAAATATTATGAAAAAGGACAAAAATTGAAATTTTTTCATAAGTTTTTCAAAATAGTTGGATAGGTATCTTTACTCAGGATACTGTTTAACTTTTTTCCAATTGCCCCTGCTATGTTATTTATCTGTATCGTAATCCAAAATTGTCTTAAAATGCATTCTTATTCCTGATAACACTGAATTATTGATAATTTCGCAGATAAGTATCCCCATACAAAATAAATTTTGATGTATTTCTATTGCCAAAGCTATGAAATTTATATACAACTTGAACAAAAATTGTTTTCAAATCCCTTGTAATTCACAGAAGTATCCTTTCATCAAATTAAACGGTATTGTTTGTTTAAAGGCTTATATAAGGATATCTGCATAAGTTTCACTTTTAGCACTACTATGATATCTATCCAAGTTTTGAACCAAAAGTGTCTTAAAGTACCTTCTAATTCGTATAGAAACTTCGTCAGATGTCATTGTATGAACGGATATTTTTTAACATTTTAAAAAAAATTCTCAAGCTCTTGTGACAAAGCATTATTGAATATGGCTTTAAAAAATTTATAACAATTAAATTCCGGTGTAGAAATTGGTTTTCTTTTTTTTTCTTCCAGAAAAGGTATTTTAAGATGCCACTAGTATTTGTTAAATTAATGGTAAATTTTATTAATTTTTACTACTTATTTAACTGTAAAATCGCTTCTAAAATATATTAATTAGCTTAATTCAAGATACATGACTTAGATAAATGCAGCTATATTTATGATATGATAAATAATGCAAATTACCGTGCAATTAAAATATCTTGGGATGTCGAAATTTCCCATAAAACAATTATTTTAGCACTCGCATGTGCTTATGTTATCGTTGGAGCTAGATTCCTATAATTTGAAGGACTTAATAATCAAGACTTATAAATTAACAGTAGTTAAACACGACTTTTTGCTTTTTCATTATATGAGTAATATCTAACTATATTATTTCTTTCCATAAAAAAAATAAAGAAACAGCGACTAACTCCGCCTCTTTAATACTCATAAATAACAGAGAATCTGATCTAATGCTTTCTTTATGCATTCAGATTGCTTATATATATATATTCGCCATTGATTTAATTTCTACCTTGGGAGAGGACTAATTAGTAGTTCTAATTCAGTTACATGGCTAGGAGCTTTATTTGGCACTCCAACGTGATTTTTTGGCCCCCACCCAGTCAAATTCCCTGTGATCTATCACGTGATATTCTGAAGGAAGGGTGTGTCTCGAATAACAAGCCATCGTTGTGTTTAGTATAGAATTATCAATGTCACCAATGAAATTTCTGTAATGTCCAGGCGAATCGGACTGAAGTGGGACCTCACAAATAGTCAGAAACTTTCGAGGGGTTTTCTGCTCAGTTCCTATTTTCAAATTTCTAGCGACTTTATTGTCTTTCAAATGCTTAAAGGTATGAAGTAGTGATATTAGAATGTGAAGGTACCATGAAGTCATTTGTTAAATAAACATATACAAAAATTTAAATTTGCCTTACTAAATTAGGTGTTTTAAATAAAAAAAGGCAGAAATTTCCATGTCTTCTCACTTGTTCTTTTTATCAATATTTTTAAATGCTATAGAGAAAAGTTTTAATAAGAATTAAAAACATTGCTTATTGATTTATTTAAATTATTTCTCCCGTCCTTTTTTTTTACTGGAAAAAATTTGACAATTCAAAAATTCATAAATCCTAAAAGGTCATTATGAGAGAACGTTTATAAATAATTCTAATGTTTTTACTTTCGCCCTAAGGAATCTTAAAGATATTTTAAATCGAATGTAGTCAATTTTGATTTTAAAAATTATATTAATAAAAAATAAAAACTATGTGAAATCGCGTCATCTAAAGTCAAGAGCTTCCTTATTTAAAAGAGACATAAATGAAATTCGTGAATATTTGTTGAGGGTTTTTCCTTTATATTACTAGAACTGAGTAAGAGTTATAATGAAGAGTGCTTTCACCACAACATCGTTTAGAGGGCAAAATATGTAAAAAACGGAATCTTTCAATGGTTGTGAATTGTCGCTGTTATTGAAGTGTTGTATCAATAAAAAAAATTTTCAGACGTGAAAATTATAAAACAGCGAAAAGAGAATCTTGACATTAAATAACAATAATTTTTTATAAGGAACTTTAAAAATATATAATTTTTAAAACCGAAACTTATATTGAAATTTAAGCTTTATTTTCATATTTTAGATTTGATTAACAATACTTCTCAGGAGAATACTATTTTAAATCGAAATTTGTTGCTAAATACAAACAGTGCAATAGGAGGGCCACAATTGAACCATTTGCAAAATATCTGCAAATTCACAAAATTTTCGAAAGTAAAATAAAGGAATTTAATTTTCATATCGCACTTTTGAAAGAAAGCAGAAAAAAGTAAATAATAATATTAAGAATGGATTTGAATAATATGATCTTGCTTTCTTTGATTGCTCTTCGGTTGTGAAAATAATGTATTATCTATACTGAAAATTGTAAAAATTTTAATTTTATCTAACTCCGCCAATTTCATTTACTCACTTTCTCAGTCCACATTCAATTTTCAGTTTTCGGTAACTAACTTACTCAGTTTACGCTTAAATTACTCACATTCAATTGCCCACTTTCTAGTAGTAAACATTTAACATACTAATTTATTTAGTTGAAGAATTAAATAATATCGAACTTCTTTATAGTTAAGAGACATGAAATGATGGTGCAGTTCCTTTATGTAGAATAATAAGTATTTTTGTACCCTGTCCAAAATAAATTTTTCAAAATTGTATTGAAAATACATGATAATAACACACAACGCTCATTTATAAATAAGGACGCTCAAAATCATTTTTACTAAGTTCGCACCTGTAACAAATACAACAATCCGAAAACTCGCACCAATTTTTCATCTTCCATCTTCCTAGATCCTTCCCCAAGACGGACGCATCATCCATAAACAATGAAACCCGATATCACTTAAACACCCCTTAAGCGATACCTCTTCCGAATCGGCGATGATCGCCCGGGCGGGGCTACAACTGCGTACAGGTCAATTTATAAGGCGAACCACAATGGGGGAGGACGAGGCAGATGTGCACCCCCTTAAGAAGTGCCTCACTGATGACAGAGATGTACAGTTGGTGCAATTAATACCCAACTTCGGGATCCTCCCCAACAATTACAAAGATACGCGAGCCTGATTAAAAAAACTATGGCAAATGAGAAGGAATCGGCAGACATACGCCTCTCGAGGTCCGACTTTCGTGATTCCGTTATTAATGTAAGTCATCTATTACGTTTTACCTTGAAATTTCTGATGTGGATTTCTGTGGAGCGCCTTGGGTCTTTCCTAATATTACAGTACATGGGACTGCTGAAATTATAGGTGGTGAAGTGCTTTGTTTTGTTATTCAATGAAGGCAGACTTTCCTCGGAAGGGAGATTCAAGATGTGAATGGTGAAGAGAATATTGACAAGGAGTTTGGTATAATTCCTGTATAATCAATGGGTGAATAATGTATATCAAGCCATACAAACGTAGTTATCTCGTTTGATTTAATTCGTGAAAATTACTACATGTGTTTATTAATTATGTAGGACAACTAGAAATATCATATGCACACGTATTATGAGCTTGAAATGATTTCGTCAGAATTTATTATAATTTTTCGTTTATTTAGGAAAATATGTTACGTTACACATTGATAGAAGAGCTTTTTTAGAAAGGAAATCTGAGATGTGAATGCTAGAGAGAATGTCGAGGAGGAGTTTGGTATAATGCCTGTATAATCGTAAGCGAATAACGTATATCCATACAACACACACTAACATAGTAATCTCGTATGATTTATTACTTGAAGAGTATGACATGTTGGGCAACTAAACGTATTATATATGTAACATATTTTCGCCTCAAAAAGACGATTTAGTTTATTTAGTTTTTTCAGTTTACTAAATAAGAGAATTTAAGGCATCTTTGACACTTCCGCTAATTGGACCCATGTTATTCATGATTAAAATGTACCTGCAAAGTTAAATGATTATTTCAACTAAGTTTATCAGAAAATGAATATAACGACTTTTCAGGATTTTGAAGTGACAAAAGCTTAAGAAATTATTGTTGCTTAAGTGCAGAAAAATTTAGTTAACTTGTTTAATGGGGAAAAACGTAAGGATTGGAAAAAGTATTTTCTAAGCATTTTATTGCGTAACGATGTCTCTACATGGAATTTTGTACGATTTATATAATGCTTTACCTAAAACAATAAATTCATACTCTCTATGCAAAATAAGTAAGTGAATTAACAATGAAAAAAGTTAAACAGCCAGGTCATTATAATCCTAAAAACATTTAACAAAATCGTGTAATGATACTTCAATTCATAATGTTATAACTGTTTGCTGTTGCAGGTTTTCACTTCTTTTTATTTTAAAATTGAATATGCTTGAATAGCTAAATAATACTGAGGATTTTTCACAATTTCTTAAAAAAGTGAAACATTAATTTAAAAAAGAAATTGTATAACATACTGATAGAACATTGTGACTTACCATTTTTCAATCCAACTTCATAATCAATTGCCTATTAAGACAAGGTAAGACAATGAAAAACTGATGATCAAAATTGTTAATAAGACTTTTCAGATTAAGTATAAATCTTAACAATAATGATTGTGCTATATGAAATAAATATGCAGATTACATTATCATAAATGGATGAACTATATCAGAGAAAATTCTATTCAAAATATTTTAAAACATGCTTTTAACTGGGATAAAGATTTCGGTAAACTAAATTAAGCGATAATAAATAGTAAAGAAACTAAATTATTTTTTAAAATTAAATAGACATGCATTCAGGTCATTTTAACATTTTTAAGTAAGATTGGATTTGGTTTTTCAAGCAGAAATTGATGATTAAATATAATTTTCACCTTTTCAAGCGGGCATACTCGAAAATTTATAACTAACAAAATTTTCAACACCAAATACACACAATTTAGAATAGGATTCTGTAACCTGTTTTCTAAAGTAACTGGGATTTTTTCTTAGTATTATTCATTAGAGATAGCAAATATTGTCAGTGTTTTATTTTATGCTGCAAATCTGAAGCTCAATTATCAAATCAACCTTGTTTTTCGTATGTTTAGATTATGAAGCAAGATCAGTATTTATCAGATGTGCATTAGCATTCATAAGAACGTTATGAATATTACAGCTATTTTATTCTCTGGTCGTTTTGAAAGCATAAAAATACATACTATTATTATTTATTTTTTAAGATTGAAAAAAGAAGGTATATCTTGATCAAAATCTTGGAAGAAAAATTGAGCAGACATATTAAACACAAAACAGATTATTTATTGATTTGATATATTAATGATCGTTCATTCGTTGCTATTATTGCCAAAATTATCTTGAATACCTTAAGTTTCATATCGTGAATTTGCCATTCATTCTTTTAGGGAGGAGCGGGTTAAGTGAACTAAAATATTACTAGTATTATATTATTATTGAAGGGATGATTCATTTCCATTGCTTTTATATGAGTATTTTCGACATTAACAATGAGAAAAATACTCATACAAAGTTGAAGATATATTTCGTTTCTGTTACTTTTACACCATTTTTCAACACTTTCAAATGAAACCCCGTGCTGGAAATTTCATTATTATAAAACAATTTTTTATCCTATGCGCAGATGTGCTGTAAGCTCTTCAAATTTTTAAAATTATTTTTGCACGTTATTTCGAATAATTCATGACCTATTATAAAACCACTTAAGACCATAAATTTCCGAATGTGTAACCACCAGATTTTAAATTAAAAAAACTATGAAGTGAATCTCAAAATATAATCTAAAAGAACATTTTAGAACTTAATTAAATGCATTTAAATGAATTAAACTAACCACTTTTACCAAGTTTTATGTTTCTTGGTGAATCACATATTAGTAAGTCCACAATCAAGATTCATTGTGTATATATATGCATTCTTCGTAGTTTTGTTACTATAAGATATTATAAGATAAAATATCTAAGATACTATTCATAAACAGCTTTTAGAAACTAGTTTACGTGCCTGAAATTCAGGTTCAAACACAGCTTAGTTTAGTTTAGTTGCATTAACGTCCTGTTTTGAAGCAACACCAGGGCTTTTTTGGGACTTACCGCGTAATTTTCAAGCACGATCAGATGGAGAGGATGAGCTGGCATCCCCTCTCCAAACTTCCGCACCACACCAATAGGAGCACGTTTGTCCCCCTACGTATGATTTAACGTGCAACACGCCCCCATACACGGCGGATCTTTCATTGGAATCAGGTTGTTCAAACCCAGCATTTAAGAATATGATAATAAATACAAAAACTAAGAAGCGAATTGAAAAATCTGACAAAGAAATATTTTTCGGAAATGTATTGAATATGTTTGAATGAATTAAACAAAATAACCAAGCGAAAGTTAGCGTTTCTTTGAAGAATCACACAAATTTGCAATCTATTTCATGGATGAATGCATTTGCCTGCTTAATACTGTAACATGCATATTAAGATTTATTATAAAACCCTACGTGTCTAAATTCCAAAGTCAGATTATGAATTCAGAAGCTGACTCCATTAATCTCAAGAAGAATGTATTCTCAGAAAACCACAAAACATTTGAATGCATAAACAAAACTTCCCAGTGAAAGTTCGTGTCTCTTTGTATAGTTGCACATTAACAAATTCACAATCGAGTTTCCATGCCTGAATGTCATTTTAGTATTAGTCAATTCACAACTCTGGAGAACAGTCACTTGGCCAAATTTATAGTCATTTTCTGCATATTATCTATAAACTATTAATGAGTTTTAACGTATCTAAAATCTAAATTCAAATTCATCATAGGCTATAAATTCAGTGTCTGAATTTGAAGGTCTTTTGAATGGCAATGTTAAAAAAAAAATCTATTTCAATATATTGAAAATAATCATTCCAGGGAAAATTTATTCTTGTCTAATGAATCACACATTAGTAAATCTCCTTTCGATTTCTTGCATACCTGCATTAATCTATTTTTATCATTTCAATGTGAACAACCTCACTTTAACCTTAAAAATTGCAACTTGAATGTTCCAGTCATTTTATGCATACTATAGACAAATCAATTAAGAATGTTTGTGTGCATGAAATCCATTTGAGAATTCAACCTGGATTATAAATTCAGAAGCTGATTCGTAGAATCTGATAACATAAAATTTTTTAGAGAGCCCCCAAAATTTAGAATGAATTAACTAAACTCCGCAGAGAAAGTTTAGACCGTCGGATCGTAATCAGTTGTGGATTTGCTAATGTGTGATCGTTCAAAAAATTGAATAATCAAGCATTAGCAAATCCACATCCAATTCCGTGTGAGAATGCATTTATCTCCTTTGCATTATTTATCTTTTATTTCATTGTCTAATAGGTTCACTTTCACCTGGGGAACCGAATTTTGAAAATTTGCAATCACTTTATGCATACTATCAATAAAGCACTTAAGAGATTTTGTGAGCGTGAAATCAAGTTTCAAAATCAGTTTAGATTATGAATTCAGAAGCTGAATAAAGACGAAGATTTTCAGAAATCGGCAAATATTCAAATAATAATAATAACTTCATTGCCAAAATTCAGACTTGTTTGATTAATCAAATATTACCTGACCCACAACTTATTCCGTGCGCAAATACATTTAATTTTTGTGTATCATTTATCTTTTAGCAATATTAACAAGTTCACTGTAAAGCTGAAGGAAAAAAATGATGATTTCCCATCAGTTTATTCATACTATCTCTACAATGTTTATAAGATTCATACGATTCATACTATCTATATAACAAATACGAATTCCAGATTCAGATTCAATCTAGATTATGAATACAAAAGCTGACTCTAATAACCTCATGACGTGTAATTTTTCAGAAACTCGCAAAACATTCGAATGAATTAATTAAACATCGTATCGAAAGATCATCCTTGTTTAAGTAATCGGAAATTAGCAACTCTATAATAAATTGTGTGAAAGCATTTGCCTCCTTTGCATAATTTATCTTCCAGCAGTGTTAACAAGTTCAATTTAGCCTGGAAGATTGTATTTTGAATCTTCTAATCACTTTATGTATAGTATGGATAAATCATTTGTGAGCTTTTACATGTTCAGATTCAAATTCATTCTAGCTTATAAATGTAGAAGCTGACTCTATAAATTACATGACGATGATTTTTTTTAAATTCACAACTATTTAAATAAATTAATAAAACCTCCTTGTGAAAGTGTATGCTTGCTTGAATAATCACATGTTAGCAAACCCACAACTGATTTGGTGTGGGAGCGCATTTTCTTCCTTTACAACATTTCAGTGGTAACAAATCCACATTAATCCTGGAGAACAGTATCTTAGAATTCTCCCTCTTTTGCATATCATCACAACCATTAACTACTTTTTTCATTCTGTATATAAATCACTCATTAACTTTTACGTGAACGAAATCCATATTCAGATTCAATCTAAATTAGAAATTCAGAAACTGGCTCTAAAATTCTCATGAAGAGCAACTCAGAAAATATTTGAATGAATTAACAAAACATCTCAGTGATAGTTCATGCTTGTTAGAATAATCACACATTAGCAAATCCACAATCGACTCCGTGTGTGAATGCATTTACCTCTTTGTATTATTTCAGTGTTAACAACTTCCCCAGGATGTTCGGAGGATTATCTGAGGATTATCTAAACTGTACTCTTGAAAGATCAAGTCACCATGTTGTTCTGCACGAGAAAAGTTTTCATACATAATCGATCATCATTCACTGGAATATCATCAGTTCTACTTGAAAGAGCAGTCGCTAGATTGAGGTATGTATAATGACTATCACATCTACCTAATCCTCCATTGTCGTTATCTGTAAATTATTGTTTCATTGACTTTGCGGTCGGTAAAAGCAAACCAAAAGGAACCATTAAATGCATCACTTGATTGGCTTAGAGTTGACTTTTTTTGAGTTAGTCACTTTTAATATCAATTTCCTCAAGATTTAGATATGAAGAAGGTACAAGGTGTTTAAATGCGTACCTTGAAAGTGGAAACAATCTTTTTGTATCAAAATAGAGACATTATTCTTTGATATCTTCAGATATTTATTTTTGGTTCAGAAAAAAAATTTGCGGATCTTTTTTCTTTATGGATGATGATAAAAGTGGCCGCAGGGATATAGATTAAATAATTAATGTGAATGTCATCAAAATTTCAAAAAAGTGGAACAGTCAATTTAAATTTACCAAGCATTCATCGAGCATTGGTTTAGATTATATTTCACATTCAAAATAAACTTCCTTAAGATTTATTCTTGGAGAAGGTACAAGGTGTTTAAATACATATCTTGAAAGTGGGAATAATGCATGTTTATCAAAATAGAGACATTATTCTTGAAATCTTCAGATTTTATTTTTGATTCAAAAAAGTATTTCAGATATCCTTTATGGATGATGATAAATATAATGATGTGGCCATAGGGCAATATATTAATTAATTAATTTAAATGTCGTCAAAATTCCAATACAAAGAATAACAATCAAATTAAATTAACCAGGCATTCATCATTCAATATTAGTAGTTAATTGGTACGTAAGTGTTTTCGAGTTTCGAATGAGTAGTCATTTATGTGACTCTTATAAATTATTAAAATATTTGATTTCAATTTGGATTTCATTTCAAAATGAATTAATTTACTTTTAATTTACAGTTTGCTCAAGATTTAGATATGGATAAGAAACAATGTGCCTGAACAGATGCCTTCGAAGTGGGAATCCATGTGTATAAAAATAGAGAAATAATTGCTTTATGCCTTCAGTTGGTTATTTTTGTTTTGAAAAAAAAATTTTTTTTAATGCGATCATCAAAATAACATAATGCAACACATTTTTAAATATGAGTAAAATTTCAACTTATGATAGAAAAGTCAAATTATATTTACCAAACATTCATCATTTCATATTAACAGCTAATTGGCACATGAGTAATTTTTCGTTTTTGTGGCTTATTTTTGATTGATCCACTTCTGAAATCAAATTCCTCAAGATTTAGATATGGAGAAGATACAAGGTGTTGAATGCTTATCTTGAAAGTGGGAATAATCCAGAATAAGAGGATTTATTGTTTGATAACTTCAGATATTTATTTTTCGTTTAGAAAAAATATTTCAAATCTTTCTTTTATTATGGGTTATGATAAAAGTAGCCGAAGGGTGATAAATTATTTAAATATCTTTAAAATGTCAATAAAAGGAAATTCTAAGTTGCATTTACTTAATATTCATCATTTCATCTTAGCAGCTTATTTGCGCTTAAGTATTTTCGTGTTTTTAATGAGTTGTCACTAAAGTAACTGTTATAAAAGATTAAAAGTGCTTGGTCTTACCTTAGATTTGAATTAATTCCCATTAAAATAAGTTTCCTCAAGATTAAGGTACGAAGAAAATGCATGGAAACGGATTAAAAAATTTTATTTAAAAGCGGGGAAAATATTAATGATATTAGCTCGGTTTGGTTTAGTTATATTTATTATCCGGTTTTGGAGCAACACGAGGGTTATTTTTGTGACGAATCTCTTAATCTTAAAGCGTGGTCGAACGACGATCCCCTTCTGCAAGCTTCCGCGCCATATCAATGGGAAGCCATTTCAAACCGACGGATTTTGCATGATAATGTGACAATACGTCCCGGTTTTTTTTATAGTCTGTCCCGTCGTCCCCAATCATTGCTTCGGGACGCCCAAATGTCCCGTTTTCAGAAAGAGAGGAGTAGCCCACGATAACAATTTCAAACAAGAAGGCGCCAAAAATCATAAACTCCGAAGGCAATGTCTAGTATCCCGGTGATGACAGAGCATGCGCTATACGTGCCACACGTATGTAAGATGGTCAGAAGCCTTCCATCTCGCACTTAGTTCTAACTTCATTACACCGCATGAAGTGACAGATTGAAATACCGTGAATATTTAAACCGAAAGTCTTTGGGTAGAACTGTTCACAGACTTTCACGCCAATAATTTAAATCATACGAACTTTCGTATAATTATTGAATATATTCTATGTCTGCCCGGCACTAAAGCTTTTATAGAAAGGGTAATTTTTCTCATGGATAAGTTGCGGATGAGCTAGAAAACAAACTGAATGTCGCAGTTTGTGAAGCAGCATTAATTAACAAAGTAAATTTTAAGATATCCAGCCAAGAATTTCATTCTTTTTTTAAACCCGCACCAAATATACTGAAGCAAAAATGCGTTCTTAAAAAAAATACAAGATCACAATAATTATTTATTTTTTCACGTGTTTAATCCTGTTCTTTTCATTAATAAATAAAAACTGAAGAAATTTGTGTTTCCTTGAATTCACATAATATTACCCCAAAAATTAAAAATGTCCCGTTTTGAGGGAAAAAATAAATGGCCACTTTATGCATGCACCAAGCCCGCTTACATGGGGGTTCTTCGGCTTCGGTGGAATCGGGTTTCGAGCCTGTAACTCCTGGGGTGATTTATTGCTTTGTGCCCTCTTTTGGGTTATTTTTTTATTGTATAAGATCATATTTCATATTTTTTATATTTTGTTCAGCAATGAAGTGAAAAAATATTCTGCATTTCAGCGCTTTTAAATATTTTTAAAATTTCGATGAGATAAGGTTTCAGACTGATAGAAGAATGAATCATAATGAATGTCAAATAAATGTAGATGCTCTGTGTTAGATTTTATTATCTAATTACTACGAAAATGGTTTCGTTTATATAACCAATAGTTATTTAAATAAGCATAACAAATTTGTAATACACATTGTCAAACGACCATTGTCTTTAGATCTCATGAGCCAATCAACGTTTCTGAAAAAACATTTCGCAGAATGTTTAAAATTATTTAGTGCGTGTAAAGAGTTATTTGGAAAAATAATAAAGAAATTGCGTTTTATGGTATTGATAATACATAGTAAATAGTGAGTATGCTATATTAATAGCAAAAATATTGAATAAAAAAAACAACATTTCAAATTTTATTCTTCTTCTGAAAAAATGTAAACTATTGCATTTATATAAATCGCACAATTTCTCGTTTTATGTCAAAGTTTAAATTAGAAAATTAAATAATGTAGGGCAATAGCTGAAAAAACAGATTAAAAACTATTCACTGATTATAAACAATAATTATATTCTAATTGCTTATCGAGTAATTGTATTTAAATTGATTCCTTGATGTTAGTTTTAACAACAACTATTTGTGTGGCAAATGTTCTCTTTATGCTTTATGTTGTAAATGTGCCATCATATTCTAATGCGAAAATATACCTTTATTTGATAGGCGACAGAAATTCAACTTTTTTTGCTTTGTATTCTACTTAATTATTTTTCATGAATAGAAAAATTCTATAACAATATAATTAACTGCACTTATTTAAATGTTGTTTATAACTATGGCTTTATGAAAAATGATATTCAGCTTAATCACAAACACATATTCATTGTAAATTAAATCTAGATATAATATGTTATAATTAATTGGCTAACAAACAACTTGACATTTCCGGCATTTTAACTCTTCATTTAAATATGTTAAACGAATTCAAACTTATATCATTATCAAAAGACGTCACTTGAATACGATTAACTAGTGACGACGATAATTAATATAATTTAATTATATATAGAAAATTTATCACAACCACAACTTAATATGCGAGCACTACTTCCATTCAATCTCTTAAAAACAACCTCTAGCCATACTGTGGAAAACGACAATTTTTATTGGTTGCGCACGCTCCGATTCAGATATGCTGCGAGTCTTTACATTAATTCGAGCTTTTAAAATTTACGGTCTCATAAGTAGAGATTATTTAGAAAAGGGAAAAGAAAGAAATAATTCAGTGATGGCTTTTAAAAAACAATGTGGAGGCGCATAAAAAGTGATATGGTAAAAACGTGCTTTGTTGTAATTAAAGTCATTTTGTAAATGGCAAGACAATTGCCAATTACCAGTTGTCGTGGAAAAAAGTCACATTAGGAAGCCTCTTTTTTCTAATTAGAGGAAAACTGGACGAGGGATGTTTTTCCCTAATATTCTTCCCGGTAATCCCTAATCTACTTTATTTTTGTTTGCTTAAACAATATGGTACAAGCAATTTAATCCTCATTGATGAAAAAATTAGTGGTTTAATCTTCTTTGCTAATAAAGAAATAAATGAATAAATAAGCCTAGAAATTATCAGGAAAATTTTAAACTATCATTTGCCAGTGTAAATTTTGGTGATAACTAACTGGATTATGAATCTGGTTACCATATTGTGCACACTTAACCGAGGTTACGTGCTTTTGGCTATTATTATTTGAATTATGAAGTTGGTTACCAAATTGTATCCATCTCTCCGAGGAAAAGTGCTTGATAAGTATATGAATTATGAAGTTATCATACTGTTCAAATCTTTTCCATGATTTTTTTGAGTACTCGGATTATGAATTTGTTTACCATATTGTTCAACCCCTTGAGAAAATAGTTAGTACTTGATTTATGACTATATTTTGCCCAATCTTCTGATAATTTAAAAAATACATCATAATGCGAAACCTTCCATCAAGGAGTGACCATCCAAACCGTCGTACTAAAACTGAGTTCAGCGAGTTATATTTATTTTGACAATATCAAAGCATCTAGGAGTTTTCATGTATCTATTACTAACGTTCTTATGGATTAAAAGACAAATCTATACACAAATTTGGTTAAATCAGACTGACATGGTTTTTCGAATCATGCAGACGTTGACACTGTTTGTTTCTGTAAGATGTTTCATTAAATTTAGGCTTAAACAAGGTCTCTTAATTCGTCAGTCGTAACCCTGAGCGGGATAATATAGAAAAATATGGGGGACGTGAAAACTTTCTCACAAGCCACCTTCTTACAAATTCTTCAACATTTATGAACAAAAACAGTATAGAAATGATCTTGATTACAAGATTTGCTAAACACCCATTTTTTATCGAACTTTTATGATTTGGTTTGCTATTTAATTTCAGCCTTTGGAGTCATGGCAAATCTTTCTAACTTGAATGCCGTCTTAAAAAGTTGATAAACCTGTAAAGGGGTCGCGAGTGAAAATAATTTTAAAAGATCTGGGCTAGAATGGTTAAGAAAGCCATCTAGATTTAAAAGATTTCTTCAAATATTCTCAAGACCCTTGAGAAATTTTTCTGATTTAAATAAAGTTATGAAAGTTTTTTGAATCTGGAAGGGGACTGCCAGTGGAAAAAAATTAAGAAGGCCTGGGATAGATTGATTAAGAAAACTACCTTAACTAAAATGATTTCATTAAATATTTTCCAAATAATTAACTAAATTAATTTTACTTTGACATTAATTATGCTTCACTAGTGTATTTTATTTCTCTGCACATATTTATACTTAGATCTAGAAAAATCTTTATACTTACATTATGATTTTCCCAAATAAAATAAACCAAAAAAGTCTATCTAAAATTTATAAGCAGAAATTTGCTGAAAACCCAAGTGCTGTGAAATATATCTACTTCATTTTCTTTGAGTTTCCGTGCTTGAGTATTTCCCCTAAGCGAAATTTTCAACGCCAAAAATCCCCCAAACTATCTTTATCCCCCCCCCCCGTCCAGCCAGATTTCATTTATATTCTAAAGATTTCATGCCCTTAATAGCTAGCTATTAATGTGGTCTTATAAACCTAAAAGGCTATGACAACTGAAACCATTTCATATATCAAAACACGGATGTAGAAGGCCTTGAACACAGAATTTCACGTTTCTCAAAAACCCTCGTTTCAGAAAAAAATCTCCATTTACTCAACCAAATTAAAACTAGCCAGAGCTAAGCAGCCGTAATTAAATATAATTTTCGCAAACTTCTGAATACAATAGATAGGTTATTTTGAAAACCACGCATCAAGTATAAGTGGATAGCTTTGTTTTTTTAAACTCGAATGTTAGTGAAACCACACATTTTCGTCATAACACGAAAATCGCATTTTGTAATTATACTTCCTCTTTGTTTTTATCCAATGCTAATGACTAGTCCACTTACTAAGTGTAGTTTAAAAAATAATTTACTTATTGTCTTGCGTATGGTTTCATTGTGGTAACAATGATATTAATCACACTTGAGGCAGACAGATGTTACAAGTGTTTTTTTCTCTCCTCATTTCCAAGGTTTGATGTAATGTCTTTTTTCAACTGCTGTTTGCTGTATTGCTACACTAGGAACATTTTTACCAAATAGTTGCAGTCAGCGCTACTTGCAAAATGTAAATTGTCGGTTTGAAGAATAGTTTCTGAAATGCAAAATTTGATTGTATTTATTTTATTTATTTAAAGAAAAGCGTATTACAGAAAAAACTCCATTTATCGAGTGCTATAAACAACAAACACACAAAGAACAAAAGCCACAACGAGTAAATAAAAAAATGAGCTATAAAATATAAACTTAAACACAGATAATACACAAAGTCACAAAAATTTTGCAAACGCGTATATAATTAAAAACGCAAACACATAATCACAAAAACATTAAAATACACTATTATTTCTGAAAGTCATATTTTTTTTAAAAAAATTAAATTAAAAGTAAAGGAAGAGAAAATAAAACTGAAATGCCTGTTTGATGTAGACAGACGTTACAAGTGTTTAATTTTCATTTTTCTAATTCGCAGTGTTTCACATAGGGTCTTTTTTTCTTAACTCCCCTTCGCTGTGTTACTACCCTGAGATTATAAATATTCATACCAAATAAGTTGGAGTTGGTATCATTTGTAAAATGTAAATTGTCAATTCAAAGAATAGTTGTTGAAATATCATATTTAATCGTTACTGAAAGTAAACGAAGAGCGAATAAAAGTGAATTTCGTCGCTTAACAAGCAACACCACTTATCTCAATTATTTGAAATTTCAAAGAAGAAGAAAATACTCAATTGTTCGCAACTTCTAACGAATATTCTTGAATTTTTTTTCACATCTGGTTGGAACAGGCTGTCTCATGCTCATATCAGATGCTAAAAATAGTCAGAAATATCCGTTACTGGTTGCGAAAAATTCAGTGTATTTTCTTCCCCTTTGAAATTTCAAAAAATGGAGATAGGTGGTATTGTTTGTTAAACGACGATTTTGTGTTTAAGGTAGACAGACGTTACAAGAGTTTTCTTTTTTTATTTCCAGGTTTTGATGTAAAGTCTTTTTTCAGCTACGGAATAATAGCTATACTCGGACATTTTTAGCAACTTATTACAATGCTGATTGTAAAATTATAAGAAAATAGAATAAATATAGCTGAAACGGGGACTTAAATTCATCACACCTGCACAATTTTTAATTTTTCGTGAAGGGATGTTTGAATCTATTTAAATAAGGGTAAGGAATACAAGAAAAATAATTTCGAACTAATTAAAATTAATCAATTGAAAACATCAATAGTTTAATTGAAATTTCTTTGCAAGAAGAAAACCCCTCCTTCTTCAGAAAAAAGTTTTCTTCCTCAAGCAAAAGCTGCAGCAAATAAATAAGTTTATTAATAGACTCGTAAATTACTCAAAATTAATTTTAAAAAAGCAAAAATGGTAGTGATGCAAATATGAATAAGCAATATCAGAAGAGTAGAGCCAGCATTGTAGGTGTTAATAAATTCGCTATAAAACGTTTCATAAAATTTATATTGCTAAAATTAATTATTCCTTAAACTCTTTAAAATCGCAACCCATTTCAGTTACAAAAATTCTCCGAGACCCCCTTCTATGAATTAAAAAAAATTCCGCGACTTTGGTATAAAACAAAACATAACAAGAAGTATTGCCTGACGATAAACAAGAAGAAATACAAATAAATATGCTGATTAGGAAGTTTTCACTTAAAATGTTTCAAATCTTGAAGAAATCGACAAACGCACTTACTAACAACAATATCTTCATATGACATTATTTCATATATAAATCTATTTCATCAAGACTCTACATGAATATTCTAGCGAAATATATGAAAGATGCAAAATAAATGTGATGTCCAGTTGACTCTTTATAGAGATTTGTATCTTCTCAAGCATGCAAAGATTTTGGTCATCCTTTAACCTCAATAAAACGAACAGATCATTTTTCTTAAATCTTTAAATGATGTACTTAATTGAGTTTCATATGCTGTCCTTATTTTACATTATGTCTATGTAATGATATATATTGAAGATAATCGGTATCTTCAAAGAGAAACCATTTGTTTATTTCACTGCATTTGCCAATTATGGTTTATTGCATGAGCAATTAATCATATGTCTGAGACTGCAATCCATCAAACTGGCATATCATTCTTGACGGTGCTGCGTCATTCTTATTGTTGTGGTACAACAATGAGGAAGATTAGCCCAAAATGTAATTCTATTATCTCAAATGCATTACTATTTTACCACGTTTTTATTAACTCGCTTTCTTGCCTGTCTGTCTGTTCGGTACAAATCTTGCGATCGATTTTAAACTAACTTCCCGATGAGCTGGAGACTTGAAACTTTAAACATAGTTCAGAACTAGATGGCAATGCATTATTAATTCGCTTTCTTGTCTGACTGTCTGTCTGTCATTTCATATTTTGCATAACGCATCCGCAGTACGTTTTTCATTATATCTCGAAAACTATTAACATTACAGACTTGGTTCTTGGGTATATGGATGATCCATGGGATCATCGAAGCACCCTTATATTTTAGCCATATCTTTGCGCATGCGCAGTACGTTTTTCATTATATCTCGAAAACTATTAACATTACAGATTTGGTTCTTGGATATATGGATGACCCATGGTAATAATAGTTTATTTCAGTCACTAACAATTTTATTGCAATGGAAATGATATGAACTGTTGTGTGAGTTTTCTCAACGACAGCTACTCCCTACACTCCTTACTATTAAATATTGCATGCGCCCCACGTTTTTCGTTTTAAATCTGTATGGGGGGTTATATAAATCAGCGTAAGGGCCTAGAAGTAATTTTATACTTTTAGTCCGTTTAAAACGTGGTCATAAAAATTTTATTTTTTTTAAATAATTATTTGTTTTGAGACAACTAATAATGTAGAACAATTCTGACAGGTAAAACAATGCTTTTAAATAAAGCCTTAATAGAAGTTATAATTTCTTAAATGGATGGAGGTTTCTTAGAATGTTAATGTTTGAAAATACGCAGCAATTTATAATTTTTTCTTTCTTAATTTTTGCAGAATTACAATTAATTTCTGACATTTCTATAAAATATTCGTATGGTGCATCTAAAGAAAATTAAAATGTATTATGCAATATTCTTCAAAATTTGAAAATCCTCAATTAGAAAACGAGTGTCACAGTTAAAGACATTCCGACTGTTTTGTCACTGGATTCTATTTTAATCATCTGAAAATAGACAAGAATATAATTAAGAAAATCAAGATACTATCCTTTTAGGCATTAAATTCTTTTTTTAAATAAAATGCCAGTATTTTTTCTGTCTTTTTAGTTAAAAAAAATGTCGTTTGTTAGTTAACCCAATATTTAAAAACAACTCGCTTTAAAATATATAATTTTGAAAAGGATATTTACATAACTGTAATAATTTTCATGACGTTTTCCATTTTTTATTTATTTTATAAATAACTCAACAATTCTTTTAATCACTTCAAATTAAAAGCGAAATTAAACATAAAATAAATTATGTCTTTCTTTAGCGCCACCACTCCAGGAATTATATACGTTCCAGTTTATTTAGTTTTTAGCTTTTTTGCAGACTCAGACCATCTATTAAAACATTTATGTTGGCAAATGATGAAAATATAAATATAAGAAAAAATTCTACTTCTAACTTAAAAATTACAATTCTACAAACTGAAATCATTTAAGACACTTTAAGTTTTCACTAACGCATTTGAACTTTAACGTTTGTTCTGTTTTATCGAAACTAAACGAGAATGAAGAGGGTAAAAGTGAAGTATAATTTCTCTTCGTCTCCTAGTAAACACCTCCTTTCCTGAAAAAAAAAAATCGATAGTGTTTTTATAGGAAAAAATATCAACACTCGAAGCATTGAAAATGAGACAAATAATAAAACAAACGAGTATTAATAACAACATTAAAATTAATCTGTAATCTGATTATTTTTGCTTATCTGTGAAACTTAGGACAAAACATAACTGCAGGAGGTTTAAACTGAACGGTGCTTAGTTGTCATAAACACACGAAAAACTGCGACCTCTTTTAAATTATAATTAATTAATTCGACAATTTAACAGCTGAAGCTATCTTTTACTATGCTAATAGATGATGGTTTCTGTTTTTGGAAATTAGTTCTGTGGTTGTTATTTAAGAGTCCAAAAACACCCTCCGAAGTTTATGGATTCACGCAATCCTTTTTATAAATTATAGCGCCTACGAATGACATACTTTTATTATAAGTTTGAAAATTGCAGTTCTTCTGATCGCGTATTCAAAGTACTGTATCAAATCATCAAGTGGTTAATAATAATTGTAATGCTAACTCAATAATTTAATTTTAACTACAAGCAGTTTCTAAAAACTTCAAAGGTTGTATAAGCAATATATAAAACGCAAATGGAATTTTAACAATATCGCTTCATGATCAGTGACTTACTCACCTATTTCTACCTTTTTCATACTGGTTGTCCGAACACCAACAGTGTACAATTATTATTTATTTAGTTTTCCATCATTTAGGACACAATTTATACATATATATATATGAGAAAATTTTTATTAATATTTAATGAAAAACAAGAATTTTTTGAAAATGCAAAATTAAAAGTATTATACAAGTTACAAGAAGAATTTATACAAAAGAATCTTGGGGAAAAGATTTTTTTATGTGTTTTTTAACTAAATTTTTTCTATTTTCACGGTAGGTGTTTTTTAGGGGATAACGATAAATTTTTAATTTTATTTCGAAGCAGAAAAAAGCAACTAAAGATTAATATCATAGGCTTTTTCTCTCCTGTGAGGCGTCTCTCTGATACTTCAATTTTTATTTGTTTTGGTCTCCCTTTTTGCCTTTTATCTTCGTCTTTTGTTTGTTCTTTGATATATTTATTGTCTCAATGTTTGTTACATATTATGTATATGATATATATATATATATATATATATATATATATATATATATATACTTCATTACTTGTTATTTACATCATTAAATTAATAAACAAAAACAGGCTCAGATAGCTATTCCCGACTCATTTTCGTTTATTATGGAAGAGTGACGGAATTAACGTGCATCCAGTTGATCAATTTACAGACAAAAGAGAACAGAAAATTCTGCTTTTTTCTGTAGGTTTAACAGATAGACACGGATCGAAAGTGAAGGGAATATAGCTATTTTAGTAAATTACGTAGTGTTTTAGGGAAAATGCATAGCGTCAAGGACGGCGCGATTTCTGCGACGATTGTGCGGAAACGATTAAACCATTCTTAGTTAATAAATATGTATTACCGAGATTTAATATACCTCCAGTCGCGGAAAAAAGAACGGAAACTGGAGTTTAAGAAAAGTGATTTTGGAATAAGATGTTAGGACTTTAAAATATATATATTAAGAATTTAAGCAAAATTAAGTGAATTATTATATATATATATACACACACAGACTCACACATTGATATATATGTGTGTATATATATATATGCCATATATATATATATATATATATATATATATAAATGAGCTTCAGTGATCGGACTAGATGGGACGGATCCTGTCCGGATAAGCGGAAATTGCTTTTTAAAATGCACATGTACAGGTTTTAGGTGAAGTAAACCTAAAAAAATAGGTAAATGACTTTTTTAATAAAAGACGCGTATTATTTTTTGCTGACCTCTTACTAAAATTAGTATATCCTGCGTTTTTTTACGTCTAGTCGGATAACCTGATACCCGGACAAATT
>BGPR01000546.1:144120-177368 GCA_013235015.1 Araneus ventricosus
TTGTCCACCGCATCAAAGTCATCAATTATTTCTGCCACTAAACATGCTCCATAAATAAATCGAAATCCGAGAAATTTTACTGGGAAGGATGGTAGTTTCATTGCATATGAAGCACGCCAAGTGAGCTTATTTATGTCCGTTGTATGCAAATAGAGTGGACGCTTCCATTTAAATCATGCCAATCTTTGTTGATTCGCACTGTTTGGAATGACGAATGGGAATTTGTCGTGACGAGCTCTGCAAGGCGGGTACGAAGCTCGATGCGGACATGGCAGATTTCGCTTCGAGTTGACGCTTTTTCATGTTTCCCTTCCTTGTTCATAAATATTCCGGAGTTCTGTGGATTTCTGATATGATCTTTGCTCTGTTGGTAAATGACGGAATGACGTTTTTTTTAAATTTTTTTGTTATTTATGTTTGTCGTCAAAGCAAGTAATCTAATAGAAGAGACTAGATCTTTGTTTAAATGTTCATATTATCATTTCATTTCCATATCTAGTTTGTTGAAAAAAAATTATAAGCATGAATCTGATAGACTGAAGAATGCTCAAATTAAAACATACTAATAAGAGTGGGGGGGAAGTTTTGCCATTTATTCTCATTTTTGAACCTTTATTTTACTTATACAATGGTGATTTTTATAAATAACATATAACGTGCGCAATAGAATAGTTCAGTAAAAAATATTGCATATTCTGTATTTTATTGTGGAATTTTCTAGGATTCAAATTTCTCGTTTATAAATATTTGAAAAGATATCGATTCACATGGCGTCACATTCACTTGACAAAAGCAACTGCGCATATCATCTAACATCTAACTACACGTTTGCACGTTGTCTTATGTTGTGCTGTGACATCACATTCTTTTCCTCTTGTCTTAATGTAAAAAATTCAAAATAGAATTGACGCATATGACTTCTGTCACATGAACATGAATCACTCCATTATGTATCTAATGCGCTTGATAATTTTTTTAACATCCTGTACAAAGCTAGTATATTCTTTTTCTATAATAATTTATTGTAGTATAAATAAAACCACTCGAACCGATATGAACACGTTTTGATTCCTTCACTATTTCACATCTATTCATCCCATTAACTAGGAATACAAACAAATATAAAGAAGCTAAAAAACGTCATGGAATAAAATTAAAATTGCTGTCATATTTTTGAAGAAATGTGTTACATTTTTCTTTACTATTTGTGCTACAAAGAATGGAATTATATCATTATTTTAAAAATAATCTTAGGTAAGTTTTGATAATCTATCACCCCGGATACAACGTCACAATCTGAATGTTTTCAAAAGTGGTGTTTTATCAAGTTGGCCCTATATAAATTATTCCAAACCCGTGGGGAAAAGTTCCCTTAGGAGGGCCAAAGTCATAAAAATTAAGGCAAACAATTCGAAAACTAATTATTCAAACCAAAATAAAGAATAAATGTTATTTAAGAAAAATAGCATGTCACCTTTCGAAATAGGCAAATATGTCTGTGTATCACAGAAGGTAATTTGATATTAAATATTTAAAACGCCAAAATTCGTTTGGAAATGAAGTTCATTAATTATTCATATGTGAAGTTTGGTCCCATACTTTAAAAAAAATCAGATCTCAGCTGTGTTACGAGCCTCGAGAATCAATATATTATAAATCTTGCAATGTGGAAGCTTACATAATTTTTCATCTTTATTAATATGTCGTCAGATATTTTGGTTCATTTAACAACATCTTTGACTTTTAAAATTTTCATTCTTTTTCGATAAATATTTTATAATTGCCTTAAATTTCCCTTCTCTATTTTTCTGTGTACTTGAGACCAATAGATATTTTATTTTATCCATTCTTAGCTGCTAAATTAAACTGTATAGAAAAAAGAGAGGAAGATGTAAATAAAAAAGTGGGAAAAAAGGGAGAATTTGGAACCTAAATCTTTATGTACAAAACAGAAGTTTATTATCCAAACAGTGGCAAGCGTAAATGAAACCAGAAGCTCGTTCCATTTCAAAACAATCTTTCAAACCACTGCTTTCCCATTCAATTCATTTCAATTACCATCAAAATCACAAATAAAGGTCCTTGTCCTAAATTACTCACATAAATCATACCGAGAAAACTGGATTCATCAAACCGGATTCGTTACAATGTTACAGCAAAACACTCAAAAATCCTATTCCGCCAGAAATAAAGAAAGGAAAAACTGCATTCAAAGGGGAACGGAACGCTCGATCCACCCCACGCATTGACATGATCCGTCTTCATGGACGTGTCAGACGGTTCACCTGAAGCACAAATCGTAGGCAAATCGCAGCGGAAATATTCATTCGTGGGTGTCACCTGTACAGCGAAGGCGTCAATTAGCACCCAGAGACTGTCAGTGTTATCGCAGCTCGTGTGACACCACCCAGCGCCAGGTATTCCAGTGTCTCTCGCGGGACAGGAATTAGCATTTTGCAAATTAGCGGGTCCGACCGGGCTGGGCTCTCGCGAGAATGATCATCTCATCGCCTTTTTGGGTGTGAGTGTTGGCGTAGGCAATGCGGGAACCGGTTTAATCACTTCAGAGAAATCCTAGTGCCATTATTCTTTTTGTCTCTTGGAAAGACAGGGGTGAGATTGGGAGACGAAGCCATTTATTATTCTTTCTTTCATTTAAGAGACTTTCAGAACGTTGGAACCAGCAGGAACACCTCCGTGGTCCACTAGTTTCTTTTTGTACATGGGACAACTGATTATACATTTGGCAAAATCTTTTCTTTTTTTGCATTTTATCTTCATGAAGACCTATATTAATTGCCGTTATTTTCATCTGATTTGCATTTACTTTTTAATGAAAACTTTTGACAAAGTCTCATAAAGTGTCAAGTATATAGTTCTTGATCGATTAAAAGAATGGAATCTTTTCAAAGATGTTCATTAACAAAATTGTTCTTTAACCTATAACTGATACAGAAAGAATTTGGAGGAAATTTCATAAATTGGTCCTGGAAACTTATCTGATTTATAAACAAATTTTAATAGACATTTTTGATTAAGTCTGAGTCATTTATACAGTGGGTGATTCATAAACGAGCGTAATTCATCCAAAGATGGTGTTTGTTATTGAATTGTTCGTCAACCGATAATTTATTTGCAATAGATTTTTATGGAAATTTGATCAGTTCATTCTGGAGACTGATCTGATTTGAAATTACTTCCTAATAGAAACTTTTCACAAACACTCAGTCATTTAAACAGTGGATGTTCGGTAAACAAACATAATCCGTTCAAAGGCGAAGTTCGTTATCCGAAATGTTGGTTAACCGCTAATTGATTTACAACCGATTTTTATGGAAATTTGACCGATTCGTGGAGATTGATTAGATTTGTAATTACTTATTAACAAAATCTTCTGACAAAGTCTCAGTTATTTATGCATTGAGTGAGTAATAAACTAATATAATTTAAATTACGATTGTCGTTACTCGAAATATTCGTTGACCGATAGCTGATCATCTGCAATAGATTTTGACTGAAATTTGATTAATTTTTTTGAGACTCATCTGGATTGTGAATACTTTTTAATGGAAACATTTGCAAAGCATCAATCATTTACTCAGTGGGTGATCGGTAAGCAAACATTATCTGACAATCGGTAATAAAACATAATAAAACATTAATAACAGAATTTTATTGAGCTTTGATTAATGAATTCCTGTGACTTCAAAATAATTATAACGTTTTTATTACATTTATTTATATGTAAAGGATAATAATATGCACATTTTGCTTATTTCCATGGTTATCACTGTTTTTGACACTCAAGGCTTTTTTAGATCCCATATTGTTGAAATTAAGTTAAAAGTATTGAAGAAAAACCATATAAGAATAAAGTGAATGGAAATGAACTATGTGCATTAGGAAGTTTTTTTCCTTTGGAATCGACCTATGTAATGCATACAAAGGTGTGGAGATATCAGATTTTTATTCCACAACACCGTTCACATATGTATGATATCTTTCACATTTTATTTCCTTCTCTTCTTCGCCTAGCTAGTTCGCTGCTACTCCTAGTAGCTCTTTCGTTTCTTACTTTGTGTATTTATCTCTCCTGCGGCAGTAATATGCAATTCTGAAAGTATTAACACAGCATAGCTTTTTCATGTGTTAGCTCTGTGAAGTGTTCGTTTTCTGAAGGCGTGTTCGATGTGCAATTTGTTCGCAGTATGAAGTGTCCGTTAACCATTCACCCTCTTTACCTATTTGAATTGTGATAATTTTGTTTCTTTTTTTGCAGGTTAAAGATGAAGATTGCTTTCAACATAGGTTAAATTGCAATCTTCTGATTTCTGAAGTTAAAGTTCTTGAAAATCTAATTTAGTTGTGTCTAGTTTTGGTTATTTTATTTGCATCGATCTTTTTTGAAAAATATTCTTGAATGTGAACAAAGACTGTAAATGCATTTATATTATTTTGGATGCTGATAATTTAATGGTCTCCTTTTATATATTTATAGAAGAGATCACTTTACAAAAGTCAAAGTGTTTGAGCTACTATCTAGAGGAAGTCCAAGCTAAAGCTGATAGCAGTAGAGCTTCACTGCCATATTATCCGGTTGGTCAAGACAGGTAGCTTTTGATACTTTGTGCTTGAATCACCCCAGAGCTAAAATGAAATATTCTTATTCCCATGAAATTATTTGAAATATAAATAAGTCCGATTTTATTTGCATGGACCTTTGTGGAGGAATTCTTTAATTGCTTGCAAACTCTGTAAAGCCATTTATAAAAATTTTTGATTCTAATAATGTAACAATGTTCTTTTATAGGCGTCTTAGTTTAAGGATACTCAATTTACATAAATTTTCTATTCTACATTGAAAGTTAAAGAAATGTTTGAATTGATTCACTTTTAATTTCATTTTCTTAATTATTTTACAAAGAAAATATATAATAAACTAAACTGGAATATCTTGTGACGGCATGCAAAAGCAAGAAATTTACTTGCGTCTAGCCATAAAGGAAAATTAAATTTCCTGACTCAGACCATGATGGAAAACTCTGGCTCGTGTGACTTTTAGGTTGTTGTGGTTGATGTAAAAAGTGGTGCTTTCAAAACAATAGCATCAGTATTTACGATTTATGACATAAACTGAATGCATCCAAAATTTATTGGCTTGTTTTAAATTATTGTATATTTCAATAGATGCATTTCTTAAATTTTCAAAATTGGATCGTATTTCAGAGTAAATGATGTACTTAAATTTTACTTCGACAAATAATATTTATTTCAAAACTTCGCGTAAACTGAAGGAAAGTGTTATCGCGCAAAGAATAGATAAATATAAAGGAAAGTTTTTAATCATAATTGCGATGTAATCGTTCTGAAAGTATTTAGTTTGTCCAGTATTACACTGTGTATTTATTATACTACAGTAATAAATATAGTTACTATTGTATGTTCGCTGTAACTCTTGCAGTAATATACCAAATAATTTCAATAATATGTATTAAAATAGAAGATATAATGCAGCATTTCATGTTGTTTTGAAAATTTGCGATGTCTGCTACAGATAAAATAATTATGGCCATAAAGCTTGCTGTTGAATATATTAACGAATAAAAATGGGATAAATGTATAATCGCTTCAGATTAAAGATAAATTTTGATGGCATTGGAATCTCTTAATGAAGAAAGTAATATTTTGAACGATATTAAAAGTAAAATAATTAATTATGATAAAGAAATTAAATTACGCTGGGTAAAAGCCCACATAGGACAAACAGGAAATGAGAAGGGCGACGAACTTGCAAAGCTCGCAACCAAAAAAAAAAAAAAAAACGTACACACACACACACGTGGATTACAAATTTTTCGATCCAAAAGATCAAGTTAAGACAAAATTAAAGAAAATTGCTATGAGCATTTGGCAGGAAAGACAGTGTAATTCTATAAAAGGTAGAGTTACAAGGGAATTTTTTGATAAAGTAGACCTAAAGATATTAAAAGATGACTTTTTCCTTAACAAAGTTTTGACTGGATATAGAATCTTCAAAACATGTTAGAATAAATTCTTTGGTAAGAATGAGAAGTGCAACTGTGGAGCAGGCAAAGGGGATGCTAAACATCTTCTTTTGGAGTGTGGGATATGGAAGCATGAAAGAGAAGCCCCGAAACTGGATTGGAAGGCTCCGTTGAAAACTCTTCTTCTGAATCCCAGTTTCCAAAACTTTTCAAGAATTGTTCTTCACAAACTCTTAACTCTGAAATTTCAAAGTGTATAAGTTTAATATCTTTTTTTCTATGTTTGTTTACTTACACTTTTTCCTTGCATTTTTTAAAAATTTTTATTTACTTTCTTTCGTCTTTTTTTTTTCTTTTCTAGATTTTTCTGTATGTTTTCATATGTTATTTGTTCTTGATTTTTGACATTGTGTGTGTTTTCATATATATTTTGTCTTGTAGGTTTTGTGAATTTTCCCTGCCGGCTTTCATGCTCCGTTCGCCATTTTGGATAGGTAAGTGAAGTCGGCGATGGCTAAATGAATAAATGTCTGCTACGGAAACCGCCTTGCACAATCACAGTCAGATGACAAATGTAATTGCGTATATCTTCTAACATTTAAGTGCACGTCGTCTTACGCTCTCCTACGGCATCACATCATTGTCTCTCCTTTAAGAGGTGCAACAGATTAATAAAATGAAGTGGTGCCGGAAACTTGACAAGTGCAGCGCATGACTCAGCCATATTGCTTTATTACCAAAACTATTAGTAATATATATAACACCACTTCATGTCCCCGTATCTAGAATCATAATGATTCTTTGTAATCGGCTTAGATGGACATGAAGTAGAAGCATGCCAGAAAAAAAAATTAAAATAAGCAATTTAGCAAAAACCTAAAGAAAAAGAAAAAATTTAAATAAATTAAATAACTAAAACAAGGAAACTTAAATAACAGCGGAAGTATCCATAGAAGAGTCCATGGTATTACTGGAAAGACTTTCTCGGTGGTTTTTTTTTTCTTTCTTATTACTGAACTTCGTACTCAATGAAAGAATGAAGTAGGAGAGAGCAGTTGGCAGATCTGATTTTTATGGATCTGGACAGAAGAGCTGACTGGGCAAGAATAAATCTAACAATATTGTAAATTTTATTTCTTGACTGTTGATTACCAGCAACTTGGCGTAACCAAACATGAATGAGACGGAACGCAAGTTTCCTTAGATGCCAAGATTCTGTTAATAGACATTAAGTCGTATAATGTAACTTACTTGCTATGCCTCCACAGGTACAATACTCTGAAGTTATTAAATGAAGTCTGTGGAGAAAAGTAGGAAACGGGCCGTGTCCAGTAAAGAAGATTATTTATGTAGGTAAGATAGGTAAAAATTAATTAACTTAATAGTAATATTCGTAAAAATACCTGTATTAAAAGTGATGTTAAAACAAAGGAAAAATTAGAAAATTCTGGATAAATTTTCTTATCTTAAATATCGATAGGTTGCAGAAGTTCAAGGTGTGGTGCTACTCACCCTCAATTTCCAAATAAGCAAGTTGTGTGCCATGTGCAATTCTTCTGTTTCTGTTTTGCACATTCTTACAGAGTGTCCTTGGTTTGTTTCATAACGCCAAATATTCTACAGATGTCTTCACATAATTAGTTCCCTTTCCGAAATTTCTCATTTTTAACCTTTTAATTCTCTAAAGAGCATAGGATTTTATCTCTGTATTTTGGTACACCCTTTTTATTCGTTGCAAGTAAAATTTTGAAATATATACCTTCTAAAATCATACATGTTTGTGCCATGTTTTCCTAAATGTTTTTTCTCTCTTGACTGCAATTTTTTGCTCTTAATTTTGGCGATAAAATTCATTTTTTTTAGTTTTTTATTTTACTTATCCCTTTTGACAGTGAGTTTAGCGCAGCATAACTAAAAGTGGCTTTTGCATAATAAAACTCCATAAAAAAAAGCAAACAAACATTAAACCCATCTGCTGGGCTCAAATTTTAAGAACAAAGCTGAATAGACAAATCACAGCATCTACATAAAAAAATAGTTTATTTTTGAGGTTTTCTTCTTCAGTAGATTAAGTAAATGTGCTTGTTTAAACATGCCTTTCTATATATGGGTTAAGTACAATGGAACTCTAAGAAAGCGTCAATTTGAACGACAGCATCCGTTAAATGGTTAGTGATATTTTCTTATTGTGGGCTCTTACATCTAAAGATCGTGTTCATAAAATGTTATATAGTTCGATATCGCTCAGCTCGATAAATACTGAGGTGCAACTACTAGTAAGAAAAGCAAAGCCATTCAAGCATCAAGCAATAAAAAACAATCGCCGTGCATGAGAAATATGTCAAAATGTTGCGCCATAAAATGTCCAGTCATGAAGCATCTGCTGCATCTGTCTTTAAATCTTCTATTCTCACGATTTAATCTGCGTCATCGGCTTTCACAGCTGGACAAGAAGAAGATTCCCGAATCCATCCAATTATCGCACAAATGCAACATACTTTTTCGCAGAAGAATATTGCTTTACTAACGTGATTTTGTTTCCCGAAAATATTTATTTTGTCTTCTATTTTTTTTATAATCAAGGAAGTTTTGCTTGGATCTCAATCCAGAGTTCAGTATAACTCTAATATTCAATCAATCTTATTGGTCTGGTATTAATCCCGCATTATTGTAAGTTTGATTACACCTGATCAAAGGGGTAATTACAAGCAAAATCAGAGTTATTTCGTTTTCTGGTATAAATTCTGCCGCGAAATCAGTAAATGAAACTGACAAAAGAAATTAAAATAGTGTTTTACCTCTACTTCAAAGTATTCTTCCAGAATATGGAAGGTTTTGTGTTTAACTTCATCGTAGGGTTAGGTTGTTGGAGTCGTATCTCCTAAGGAAAAAAGTCTATAAATTGCAGGTTTTACTAAATAAACGATTAAACTTTGCATTATTTATTTCTGTGGATATTGCACCTATTCATTACAAGAAAGTTCAAAATACACGTACTATGTTGAATGAAATAAACAAATCTTAAAGTAATAACATCGGTACGACTAAGGAAACCGGTTCTTAAGTCGTACCACCTATGTTCTAAGTCATACCTTGGCAGCAAATGAAGCAAAAACACCCTATATTATTATTATTCTTTGAGTAAACTATTCGGTCTTGAGTTAATCCTCGGTCAATCCTTTCGGTTTTCTAAATTCATAATGTTTTTTTTTTCAGTTCTAGAAGGTTTAGGAATATAAAACTTCCATTGAAGCCCATATCACCATTGGGTATTTTTCATAACGCTTCATCGATATCCTCTTGTCTCTAAGTATTATCATTACTTTTTGCCACTTTTATGGACCCTGCCTAAAAATTACAAAAGCACATTTAACATTACGTATTAAAAAGAACAATATTCTCTTTCAATAAATTATATGTATCTTTAGATGTGCAAGAGATCCTTAAGACTTACCTGGTATGACTTAAGCATCGTATGAGGTACGACTTAAGCAACAATACTACTTGTAATATTTTAAATAAGCATCGTAAAAGAATGAATCGAACCAGAGCACCATAGTTACATAAAAGCAATTATTCTAATAGCCCAGAATGATACCCTAAGAAATAACATTTTTAACAATATTTATTGTTTTACGTCTTACGAAATATGCACAAAAACTATAAGAAATCTACCGAAAATTTATTTTTCCTTGAGGTTAGGTTGTAACGCATCGAAGCTCCGTTCTAAATAATGGAATTAACATCGCCGCTAGTAGTCATCGCACTGCCGTCAGCGTTGCTGATTCGATGACTTAAGCAACCTTACCCTATAGTAAATCGAGTATGCATTTTGGAAGAGTCCGATCAGAGTCCAAAATTTTGAACCCGATGGGATCCAAAATTTGACGCTAGTGGATTGGAGTAAATATTACGTGCTAATTTTCATGTATCAAACTTGCTGCGTTTTTTAATTATCGCATTCACACATACACAAGTAAATAACTGAAAAAGAGCCAACCCGGCGATGGATTTGCTTCAAAATTTGATTGATATACATTTCTGATGATGAAACCATATACCAAGCTTCACTCCTCTAGCCCGTTGCCTTTTTTTTAAGTTAATTCACACGGATGACCATACAAGCATACTTCCGGTAGACATATTCTGTACAAAAACTGACAGCGATCTACAATTTTGGTGGAAAGACCACGTATCAAATGTCATCCTTCTGTCTTGTTTAGTTTTTCAGTTATCATATTCGCAGGAAGACAGAAAAATGGTATTTTCTGATTCAGGGAGCTCTAAAAACGCTGAGATTCGTCATAATCTAAAATATAATACATCACATTTACTAGCGAAGGTGAAATATTGAATCTCAAATATTATGAATGAAACCAATCAGTAATGCATTGAATACTTTTAAGCTTTCTTTCAGGAAATTAAAATTAAAATAATTAAGAATTTTAACATTCACGGAATAACATTTATCTCTGTTCTTTTTTATTCTTTGCATTATGTATTTAATTCTTTTAACTGATATCAGTATCAATAAAACAAGGCGTTTTCAGGATGTACTGTTTTCAGTAAGAAAAAAATTGAAGAATATTTTATTTTATTAAGGAATCTGTCAAACGTCACTATTTAAAAGACAGTTAAGTATTGTTTGGTGTTCGTAGAATATTGAAGTATTTTATCAGCATATTTTAGAAAAATCTGTCTTTAATGAGAATTTTTTCGTGATAAGAAAAGCAGCTGAAACAATTTATTTATGTGATACAGATTTAAAGAGTTTCTTATAGCATTTTATGCACGTTGATTGAATAAAATTGGCTAAAGCTCTTAAAGCAATTCTTCAAATATTTCTCAGCTCTAAATTAATATTTAAAAGTGTTATAAATTACTGTCAAATATTAAAATGATAATAATAAATACAAAGATAATATCAGATGGATTCGAGATAAACTTATCTTAAGCAAAGCTAAGAAATGACAGACTAAGACAGCGTTAATTTTAAGATGGAACTTCTATTCATGCCTTTTTGAAAGTAAAAATTGGAATAAGACATAATTTTTTTTATAATTAAGTGAAGAAAATATTAATACAGTGTGTCTTTATTTATTAAGAAGTTTTTCCATTGACAAAAGTTAAACAAAAGACAATATGTAAATATTTCATTGATTTATCTTATTAAATATTACACAATATTCTTAATGTTTAGTATTTAGCATCCACTTATAAAGTATAATTTTGGGGCATGACAATGAAACAAATTTCTAAAAATCGACCTGCACATTGGCAACGGGTTTTCGAAAAAATTTCTAATTTTTTTTTTTTTTTTTGAATAATTTCGGGTAGTTTTCTATCTGAAATAAGGCGTCTTAAAGTTTTCCTGCTCCTTAATCCGTTTTACCCCGAAAAATTCTGCCGTGACTTAAAGGGTTTGAAACCAAAATTAATTATTGAAAAATGAAGAAAAACAATTTAAAATAGATATAAGGTACTAATTAACTTTCATTGAAGTGCTTTATTTCAAGATGGCTTCCTTGCCATTCTACCTTGCATATGGAGAATTATTTGAAAAGTACTCTGAAATTTTTTGTGACTTCAAAATTTTTCTACAGAATTGCTCATGGGGATGCGATCCACAATTTAAGAAGCACTGTAGCACTTGCTGTTTCCTTGGAAAATAAGAAAGAAAATCGATCATTAGTTATTGGAAAATAAAAAGTAGCTCCATTTCAACATATTTTTCAGCGACTTCTATTTAAAATTTTTATGACGAGATAGTCTTCTTAACAGTTCTTGATTACAATGCTGATGAACTTGAAAATTGAGGTGAAATGCCTCAGTATCGTTCTACACTGCTCCAACTGGAGTCTCGATCCAAGTTTAATATCTGAAGTAAATACTTTAGCTTTGACTTTTATATTTTAGCTCAACAAGTAAATATCTTAGGTTTGACAAGGCTATCTGCTTTAAAAAAATTAATATAAAGCTGAAAAGGTGTTTCTTAGCTACTATGAAAACATGATTGATTAAATTTAATTGATTCTTCCCCACTAAATTAAGAGGTTCTTAGTTTGGTCTCTAGAAAAATAAAAACTGGAAAAAAATAGCTAGCCATGCGGGTCGGTTAACAAAGGTATAAGTAGTGCATATGCATATTTTAAATTATAAAAAAGAATAAAATGAAATTTTTGAAACTTTCGCTTATTAATTGCTAATTTTGAAGAAGAAAAAGAAACTTAGTATGTAAATATAATTTCACAATAAAAGGATATTTCTGAGTTACGAAATACTGACCGAGACTGCAAATAAGTTCACAAACAAAGCGCATAGTTTCATAATTTGATGCAAAAATAAGAGAAGCTATTGAAAATTCTGTAGGAGTTGGCAGGGGATGACAAAATACAAAAGAATATTCAAATTTCAAATCATTGCTTTATTTGGACAATAATTGCAATTTTGTAATGGAGTATTTAATCCTATGCTTAGAAATCCATACAGATGTTATCTACAAAAGTCTTCTACATATTATGCATAGCCACTATGTCCGTAGTTTCATAATTTGGTAAAGACAGTGAATATTTTGGAAAAAATCCGGGCACGATAGGTTTGCCGATAATGAGACTTCAACACGAAACAGCTAAATCAGAAAAACTAAACTAAATTTAAATTTTTGATACATAAGCCTTACATTAAGTAATTACCTTTAAGTTTGACTTGGTATTTGATGCGGAATTAAAAATAATAACTTCCATATTAACTTTTTTAAGAACGCGTTTTCCACAATTCATTGAACCAGATAGAAGTAAACTTAGAAGATCAAACAAATGTTATCCACTAATTTTCCTTCCATATGATCCAATAATCCGGTAATAACAAGCAAATTAAAATCTATAGGAAATCTCCAACTGTCCGCAGGCTAATAAGTATTTTGATCACAACACGAAAAGTTAAAGAACAAATAGTGATTGTGAAAGTAATCAAGTCGGAGTTACCAATTACCTAAGGTTTTCCCCTTTTCATCCAATTTAGTAGTTTCAAAAAATAGTGGCAAGAACCAACTATTAACTGCAGTAAATCTGCAGCCGTCCGCAGATCGACCAGTACAGGGACCACAACACGAAAAATTTAAATCACAAATAAGGCTGTGAAACTCGTCAAGTCAGAGCGATCAATTACCTCCCAAAACAGGATGAAGCAACCCTAAGGGAAAGTCGCACGAACACCCCACCCCAGAACAATCTTGCCTTTAATATATCAATCATTAAAGGTGAACAGGGGGGGAGTGATATCACCTCTTAATGATATCACCTGGATAACCTAGCTGGCACGCAGTTTTGCAAAGAATTTTAACGATCTCGTTAGGGGCCCAAGGTACGGCCCCACGAGATTAGTCCCAGCCTAGAGTTCGCTCTAGGAATGATAATGCGGGACCCCCCATGTCATTAAAAGTTATGTCCCCCAGCCTTTTTGCTGGACCACCTACCCGGAATCACCTGGTAGGCGGAGTCTCACCTCTCAGGTAGATGCCAACGTGTCTCCAGAGGCGTGACTACACCTAGAGCCGTCGACGAATAAGCGACCTCATACCTGCAGTGAATGAGCCAATTAGAGAGAGGATGAAGTTTTCGGATTTAGATGAATGCAAGAAACTTTTAATATGATTTCCCGGCGATTCTGGGGCGTTAATGTTAATTTCCGTGAGCGAAACCTTACGATGTGATGGTATGAGTGAAGAATTTGTAAGTGAACTCGTAGCGTGATTAGTGTAATTATCTAGGAGTTTAATTAGCGATTTATTTAAATGAGGTTCGACCTACCTCATTCACGGCCTATCATTTTGCATTTGTGGCACGAGTTAGGCTAATTGGAAACTCGTGCACGTGTTTTTCATTTAGTTTTTTTTGTAATTTAACCCTCAAGTAAACACAGCAGTTATAAAGGCCCTTTTTCTGCAGAAAAACAAAATCTTTCGTTTTTTTATCTTTTAATATAAACCTCCACTTACAAGATGGGGAAAGCATAAAACAATATGTTTTGCGCTTGTGGTACGTGTTTTTAACATGTTTTTAATCTTTCTTTATAAACGAGCGTGTAGCTTCGAGGTTAGCTTATAAGTAGAATCCAATTCATTCAAGGAAAAATAACAATGAATATTTAAGCGGAAAAAAAAGTAACATAAATCGAGTGCATTAACTTTCTTTATATTTTAGAGATAGAATAAAAATATTTCATCTCAGAATTTTAAATGATATTAACTTCTTCATTTTTTAATCTCATAAGTTTCTTTAACAAAGTTTCTCAAACTCTATATTTTTTGAAATTAAAGTTTTACACATTATATCAAGTTCTATCACAAAAATCATATAATATGGTTTCCTAAATTAAAAATACAATCGACGTTTATAAAATAAATAAATAAAGGAATAATTTACTGAAACAAAATAATGATATGAAACCTCCATGAAATATGATAATCATAAATATCGTGTGCCGAAAAAAAAACTACCATAGTCAGTATGTATTTTAATGTTTACTTTTTAATTATCTAGTCAAAAAGGAAATTTTTCGCATTTAAAAAAATAATAACTTACTTCTTATTTAGAATATTAAATCTGAATCATTTCAAAATGCATCTACATTTAAAAAAAAAAATCCTAAAGATTTTGATTTCATTTGCAGATCCTGAATGGGATTTAATTTCTGTATGGTAGATCAGTGAATCTTAAACTGTCCCACATAACAATATCTTATGGGAGAGGTATAAAAGTAAGAATCTCATCTCATAATTCTTTCTAAAAACTGTAATGTATATATAAATGTGAGAAAAATAGAATAAGAAAATGAAACATGGATTGACAACCAAAAAATTCGAATTCATAAAAATTAGATCTAAAAAGGAGTACAACAAGAATAAAGGAACACTTTTAAACTAAAAATACCTGTAAAGATTTATTTTTAATATAAAAGAGTTTTAGTAAATAATATATAATTAATAAGTAAACAGTAAGAATTTTCAATAAATATATAAAAATTATAATTAAATTTTTTTTAATAATTTTAAAAATTATAAAATGAAGTGGAATTTTAATAAAGAAACAGTATGCAGAACTTTGAACGTACTAATTATACAATAAAACTAGAAAATAAGCAGTACAATTCATATCTGATGTGCTCAAAGTTTCTTTTTTCTTAAGCAAGAAATCTTTTATTGCTTTTTTGCAAAGCAGTTAAAAGGCTTAAAACATATTCACTTACGATCAATGAAGACAACAAGATCTTCCGTGACACAGTCTTCAGTCTTGAAGACTTATTTAACCAACGAAAACATTTCAAAATTAAAAACAGTTTTCAACAATTTTCAGTCTTGATTTCAAGTTAACCAAAATAAATTCAAATTATAGACGGTGTTTTAACAATTTGTTAATAGGAAATTCAACTGACTCGAATAAACGCTCGATTTATCGACGAATCCGAATTAAAAATGTTCGAATAAGCAAGCTCCATTGTGTTACAATGATAGCTGGATGCTGTTTAAAAATTATTAAAATTTCGGACTAGCTCTCTATCTCCAGCTATCTCTTAGAAAACTATATGTCTTGATATTATAATTTACTTGTATTTTCAACCCTTTGTTCGAACTATTTTCCAATTTTACTTTTATGCAGACAATTTCATATCAATTGTCAATATTACATATTTGCTGTATAAAAAAAAAATCAATTATTAAAATTTTTCGTCAACTCTAACCCATCCAGAAATTTGGCTTTGGCAAAAAAGAAACTCAGTTCTTTGGAATATCCTCATATAAAAGTCTCTTATATATAGGATAACCATAATTCCGGATTTCGTCAGGAGAATCCGGAGTTCAGCCTCGCATTCATACTGGTGTCCGGATCTTCAAAATATCCGGATTTACCACAGAGCAGTGGCGGCGACTGTGGGTTATAAGTGGGAGAGCAAAAAATTTTTGACAAATAAAAGTCCAGGAATTATAGAGGTAGACAATGAAGTTAAAAAATTTAGTTACAAAACGGTTAGTTTTGCATATTTTCTGAGAGAAAAAGAACAGAGAAGTAAAAGTTGTAAGTTTTTATCAACTTAACTGGCATTTTTATGAGATTTTGATAAATCCTATACAATACTGGGTGGTCATAAATTATTGAACCCATTTCAAAAATTAATAAAAGAAATAATAATGTTACAATTACACGTCTTTTTTTTTAAATGAGAGAGCAAATAAAAAAGTTTTTTTTAATAGGTGGCGTGCAATTACGGCGTTCTAAATTTGTAACAGCAGAAGATTTCTAAACGCAATGGCTACCTATAAGCAGAAGCGGATATGCGTTTTCTGGTTTACTCTTTTAGTTTTTTTAGAATATCTTGAAAAATATTCAGTTTTCACACTGCATGTGAATTAACAAATTAAAGGACGTAAAATTCCCTACAAGTACATGCTTTTATCTTCCTTCTAGCTTTAAAGTTTCGCAGATAATGGCTTTCAAAAATGGGAGATGTCCAATAATTTACGACCCCGTAGACCACTATAACGGCGCGTTACCTATCTAGAAAAAAGCTTTTAAAATTCATTCTGAATTTAAAAAATAACCGTAGTTGTAACATTATTAGTTTTTTTTTTTATTATCTGTGAAAAATTTACAGATAATTTCAAAATCCGTTCTATTTTCTCTTTAACAGATATCGCGGTGATCAATCATACTCACTAAACAAAGACGTTCTTTCCACCCATCTGACCACTGTTCATTAAGAGGTACGAAAACGTCTTAAAGCAGGGGTAGGCAGGTAACATTGATAGCAATTTTTACTGTTCTCCTCATAGGCATTTCGAAACATTCGGCTTTAAGTTAATGTCAGAGGGTTAATTGAAAATCAAGCACCAGTGATCACTTATGTAACTTTCCAAGACACTGTTGTGTTTTATAAATCCTAGTTTGGGACTGCTAAAATAAAATAAAATTTTAATTTTTCCCGCAAGAAGTCAAAAAGGAGGGGCTTTTGCCCCCCTCCCTTTCCCCTGAGTCTCCGCCACTGTGCGCGAGAGAAATTAAATTCGTGAAAGTTCGTTGTTTAAAATCGTAGAATTTCTATATGTCTACCTAGCATATCGGCTCCATCTGAACGAATTTTTTCAATTATAGGGTCCATCTGGACAGCTGAAAGAGATAGGCCGTCCGTGCCAGTTGTAAAAGAACTGCAGAATGTTAATGCCAATTCCTGTTCATCCTGTCCAGAATTCTATTGAAAAAATATTTAAAAATTGATAAGACTTTCCTGAATAAAATTATCTCGCCCGAAAAGTATCTACCGGAATGAACCGAAGAGGGAGGTGAGAAAGTGGATTAATATCCTTATTCAGGGCCCATCTCAAACTGAGAATTAAATGTTTTGTCTTATTCTACTTTTCATTAATGTAATTTTGCTTCATCAAATATTGATTGAAATTGCATTTTCTTTTCAATCTGACGTTTTACTTATTTTTTTATTTCCTCGAATTCCGTGTTAATGTTAGGAAAGAGGTTCGTTGGTAGGCAGCTATTAGAATTTTACACTTTGCATTGCCCCTCCCCCCCGAGGCGTGTCCGGGTTTCACGCAAAAAAATTTTGGTAACCCTACTTATATATTAATAGTTCAAGCCGTCTCGAGTTTTTTTGATGGGGAAATTTAGACGTTGGAATACTGTTCCAGAGTACCGGAATACCGTTCTTTCTCTTCATTTGGGCTTTGTTGGTTAATTGAAGAGCTTTGGCTTTGAACCCGATTCTATTAAAGAACAGCTCTGTAACTGAGCCTGATGGATGCTGAATCCGTCAGGGTCTTTCTGCTGGTGTAGAATGAAAGTTTGGAGAGGAGATTACCACTTCAAGTGTTGTCTTCGTCATCTAACGACTACTAAGAATTACGAGTCCAACCTAAAAGCGCTCTCTTGTAGTTTCAAATTGAACTCTAATGTAATTAAACTAAATTAATTTTTCCCATCTGATCATCGCTCAAAATTATGTGACAGTTTCCCAATACACACTGTTTAGCTTTAAAATGTGGCACTCAAGAAATATACTCTAATTCCAGTTGGTTTGCAGATTTATGCTCATCTGATTATCGTATCTGAATATTTTTCAGTATGTAGATGTTTGTATATTACAAGTGAGCCGCTCAGAAACCGATGCGGTCTTTTTTAAATATATTTTTTTTATTTTCGTAAATTTTAATGGAATTAATGAAATTCTTTTTAATTATTTTATTAAAGTATTTTCTCGTTTCTCTGATACAAAACTTTATAAACTTTTCTGATCAAATTAATAAACGAAAAAAATTCAAAATTAATGTTTTTAAAAAACACTAATTTTTTCATTTTTTTTTCTGGACTTAACCGCATTGGCTTCTGAAAGACTCAAATGTTGAATTCTCAAATGTGAAAATTGCAACAGGATATTCTTATAATGAGAATGATTAAAAACAATGCTTATTATTTTCGAGATAATCCCTCTATTTAACTCGAGAAGAAGCTGCTGAATAGCAAGTAGTATACGACTCAATGATCACAAATCAGTCGTCAACCATATGATAGTAACAAACTCTCTAGTAATAACTGTCTAGCCAGACTGCATCACATGTAGGGTTTCTTTCCCGGGATCCAATCGTAAGATTTTCATGCTTTCTTGGAATTCCCGGGAACAAAAAATTGTAAAATTATTCAGAAAATCACTTCTCAAGAATAACATGTTTTACCAAATTATGTTAAAGTAGAGTTTGGCTGTGAAAAAATTGTTTGTTTAGACACCAACACTCGCTGGAATAGGTTGTCGGCAATGCTTGAAAGATTTTTAGAGATAAAATCAGCAATTTCAAAAGCATTACTTGATATTGAAGAACAACAAATATTGGCTAATGTAGAGTTTAAAACTCTGACTGCAATTGTTACAGGCTTGAAACCCGTAAAAATTCGCCTAAAAAACTCTGCAGTCGAAATGCGACTTTGCTACCTGCTGAAGGATTATTTGCTTCCATTACTGGAGAGTTGAACCATTAAAACTCAGAAGTTTCTAAGAATATGAAATGTTTTCTTTTCCAAAGAATTAGTGAGAGACACAATGTTAATTTAGTTAGATTAATGCATATCTAAATTTTGGGAGAAACTATGATGCTGCTGCAGTTACTGTTGATCTGTCACGTTTACCAAATAAAAACTCTTTGATTCAAAAAGCTAAAATAATTATGACAATGTTTTTTTGCGAGGAAGATGAATCTTTATCCAACTCTTCGCACTCGGAAGAAGAGAGCACGGAAAGTTTGGAAGAGAAATCTTTAACATTATACGAAAAATTAGAAAAAGCGATCCACTAAAAGACAAAGGTCCTACGTAGTGAAGCAAGAATTGCAGTTATTTGACTCAACAGAAAATTGATTATCCAATGTTATAAAACTGTGTGAGGCTTTGAAAACAATTCCACCAACAACAGCTGAAGCTGAGAGGGCATTTTCTGCTGCCGGGTTGTTTATAACAAAAACTAAGAACTAGGCTGAGTGATAAAAGCATAGATTGCTCATGTTTTCTTAAATCATACATTAAAATGAATATTAATATATTTTATTTGTATTTCGTAGTTCGCTATATAAAGGAATATAAATTTTGGAATTTATTAATATCTTTATTTTGTGTTATTATTATTGATATCAATTAAAAATAACTCATTTTTAGATTTTTCAAATTTTGATGCATTCCCGGGAATGGCAGTTATGTTCCCGGGATTTCCCGGTAATTCCGGGGAAGGAAAAAAGGGCGGGAAATCAGAAACCTTAATCACATATATGATTAATTCGGAAAAGGTTTTAAAAGTACTTTTATTCATTTTTGGTCTCTTTGACCTTTTCAATCATTGTTTAAACCAAGAAATAAACGCTTCTGACGAATTGTTTTTCATTAATTTAAATATCAAAAATTATATATTGGCTGGTAAACGCTAAAAATTGCTTTTCAAATAAAGAAAGGCATCAAAACTGAAGATGTAAGTAAATGTTTCAGTTATTAAAGATCATTTTTTAAAACGTTCATTAGATAACTCTCCTAATTAATGTGTATATTCATTACTCATTATCTTTTTTAATATTAATTTTTTTTTATTCTTTATATAACTTTTTCCGTACTTCAAGGCTGTTTTATTTTCCCATAACTATATTTTTAAGCTATATTTATAAATGAATATGAATCTTATTTTTCGAAGATATCGATAAAACAATTCGAAAATATTCCTAGAAAATCGAAAGTAACATCATTATCAGAAAATTATTATGACTCATTGCAATCAATCTATAGATAGTTAATTATAATAGAAAAGAGTACATTGACCCTTTTTTTTATCTAGACAATTATTAAATGATTTTTTTTTCTTCTTAGTCCCATATTTTTTATTATATCCTTATTTAAAGAATGGTAAATTGCCTCCAACGTTTCTCCTATAAAGTGGTTATCTCATTCCAAGAATGCAGCTCGTTTAAAATATTACTACTTGTGGACTTTAATTCTATTATCTTGACAAATGACTTGTGATTGATAATACTCAATTACAAATGAAACATGAAGAACATTAGAAACGATTAAAACTGATGAATTATGTTAAAAGATATATTTCTGTTTTAGTTGATAATGCGCTGAATTTCAGAACAGATCAGTAGTATAGAACTCGTAATAAAGAAAAATTTCGTTAACTAAAATAATATGATGAACATATAAGAAGAGAAGATAAACGACGTTTTTTTAGCATGTAGTAAAGAAAAGTATTATTATGAAAATGATGAATTTCGTAATGCTAGTTCATTGAGTTTTAGTTGCAATTATTTTCCAGCATGCTATAGTTTTTTCAATGCTTTCTTTTCGATTGTTATACCCATGGCATTATTAGATTTGAAAGTTCTTTCTTATTCTGATAGCTCCTCATTTTTCAATTTCTTCCTAACTTTTTTATGACTACTTAGTATGATGAATGAACTTGGAGAATTACAGTAAAAAATAAATTTTGCAGATCTTTATTTAATTACTTTGCAGAACCTTACATAGAGATTCCACAAAGCTTGTTATGATGGTTTAATTTATTGAGAGATTGCTCTTGGAAAAAGCTCCTATGGGTCCTTTTTCTTCAATACTTGTTGTTTCTTTTCCCTTCGTTTTTTTAAATACATTTCTATAAATTTAAGATTGTGAAATTTATTCCATCAGTACAATTTCATTATATTATAAGAGAAAGTTGAGGAATGTCTAATTGATATCTGAGCCCATATTCAAATTATCAATAAAGAAATATGCCATAATCAGACAGAAAAAAAACTATTTTTATTTAAGAATTTTAAATTATATAAAAAAATTCATCCGATTCTAGGCCGACAGACAAAACGCATCGAAAAAAAAATTTAATTTCTATCTCCTTGAGTTTTGGGTTGTGATTAAGATCTTCTTTTAGCATTCTCTTTGATAAGGAAAATTGGAAATATATCATGATGAAATGCATTCATATTGAAGACATTCTGCTTCGAATTGAAATTTCAATGGCGATCATTTTATTTCGAAAATAAATCTGGTATTGTGTTTCTTTCAAAAAAACTCGAAAGATACAAACATTCGAAAATGTTTCTGAATCGAATTATTATAGTACTCTCTTGATCCCCATCCAAAATACTAAGCAATTCTCCAAAAAAATTATAATAGATTTTATCCATTTAAAAATTTCTTTTTGTAGTTTAAAAGAAAGAAATTTTACAAATTCAAATATCTTGAAGATGTCGAGAATGTTTTTTTTTTCTTTCAAACCTGACCAATCAAACAGAGTAATTTTTTTCGCAACTACTTTTTAAAAAGCTAGTTACGAAAACAAAACTTATTTTTCATTGCTATTAAATTTCTATTAAATATAAATTCCAAATCATTCAAATCTTTATAAAACTTAGAACATCCTATTCTGGAAATTTTCATTAAGTACAGATTGACAAATTACAGTTTTACTAGTTGAATGCATAGTTGTAAACAATGACAAACATTTGATGTGCACATTGGTATTGATAAAATAACACTGCATATGTCATTCTTGAATGACGTATTTCAATCAAATTTTCATTCAAGAATCAACCTACATTATGGACTTTTTTCATCCTATATGACTACTCTTGGCTGTTCTAATGCAGAGAAACCAAGCAAGACTTGATGGTCGGGTGACAGGGCTTGTGAGTTTGAGGCTCGATTCTGTGAAGGATTCACTGTGTGCTTCGAATTGTAGAACTTTCGGCTAAGTGCGCGCTAGATTCGTCAACATCCTCTCGCCGATGTGTTGTGGAAGTTTGATTAAGTTATATTAACGTCCCGTTTTGAGGCGTTTTGGGATGGATCTCGTAACTTTCAACCGTGGTCAGGCGGCAAGGACGACACTTGAGCTAAGCCCCCGTCTCCATGCTTCAGCACCACACCAAAGAGACACTCTACAGACAGTGGTCTAGTGTTATAAGAGACGCTTATAACACTCGACGTAAGATTTACGACCTGAACTAGGCCCCATATACGGTAGATCACTGATGGAATAGGACTTCGAATTCTCAGTTCCCTTAGTTTAGACGATGTCACCAAACTACGATGATGGTGGGGGAGGGTCGTTAAGTGGTCAAAGTTCACAATTACATAGCCCGTTCTCAAGTTGTTTTAGTGCAGCTTCAAAAACGGATACTAATCTAATAAATCAGTGTGATAAACAATTTTTTTAAAAACTTTAAAAACTTGAGCAAATATATATTTATATAAAAACAAATACGCATATTTATTTAATTTCAAATTTTAAATATGTGCATTGGATGGAAAGTAGTATGACTGTTTGTATCTCAAAATAACATACTATCCTTTACTCAATAAAAACGGAAATTTGAAATAGTGATTTAGTAGATTTTTCTTTATACTGATTTCTTGGGTTTCGTGTTATTTATTTTTATATTTGGACGTAAACATATTATTCTATTTTCTATCATTTCATTAAGAATTTTGACTCGAGTGAGGACAAAAGTCTTTTCCATAGAAATTGAGGAATTAAGTGTGGTCATTAGAAAAATTGGCTTTTTTTCAAACATCGTTTAGTCATTTGACCAGTTCGAGTCCCTCCTCCGACTGTTTTTCATGGCTGCTTCCAAATTTCATGAATTCACTCCTATTTTAAAAAGAACTTTGATTTTTGTAAATTTTTTGTATATGGTTATAAACCGAATATATTTGATAAAAACTAAATAAGATTCGGGAAACAAAACTAATGTGTAATGAATTTTTGTACTATACAGCACAAGTTCTAGTTACTCTGCATTAATGCTGTCTATAGGAGTTCTGATCTCAGAAACCAAAATTATTACTTCTAATATAAAACGCTTTAAAAACATTATCAGGTGGGAAAATTATACTTGTTCAATTACTTTATTTAATGCATGCAAAAAAATCAATTGCGTACTTTTCAAAACAAAAACAAGCAAACAACACTTTTCACTCCAATGCTTACAAGAGCATTGACCATTGTTGAGAAAACATTGATAATAATTGTCCAAAATGATAGGAAAACAAGACATTTATTGAGCACAACCCATGCTATCCATTTCTAATTTCATGTAAATAATGGCTAATTTAGCTCTTCTGCTGTCCAATCCTAAGTTCAGCTCTCCGACTACAATATGCCTTCTAAGAGAGATAATTATTTATTAGATCCGAGACCCAACAAATCGTCGTTTCCTCCATACAAAGCGGTTGGAAATAATTGAGTTCATGTCTCACTCCAGTGCGGAGATGATGTCATTTCATGTTTCATAAATACATTTAATTCAATGAGACAGCAATATCATTAAGTGCATGAGACGACTTTTTTCTGGACTTTAAGTGTCGTGACCCGACCTCCACGTTAAGGCTATTTGGTCTGAATGGGACGTTTTACCAAGTGGAGACCAAAAAGTCAAGAGAAAAAAGTGGATGTACTCACGATGCTTTGGCTTAATAGCTAATCCGTGATATGCTAAGTGGATCCGTGTACACTAATGGCAGTTTTTCTTGCATTCACGATCAGTGGTTTAAATTTAAAATGCATTAAGCGGAAATAAGAATTGCTCGAATGGGGGTAAAAAATCGGACTTCTGCAGCCCAAATATAAATTGAGCATGCTATCTTCGCTCTTTTTCTTCGTATTAATTTAGTATTTGGTGGTCGCGGCAACCGGTCTTTTTGGTATCAAATAGTAAAAGACCGGTTGATCTGGTCAATGGTATTGAAAGAAAGCAATAGGGTTATGAATGAATATAGGACAAAATATTCCCATGAAGCATATGTACCGATTTATCCACGGTCAGTTAGAAGAGCATATCCTACAACGCAGCAGACTATTCATCAAGTTGAAACTTCTTCTTCTTGATTACGGGACACCTCGCCCCTGGTCCCGGAGACGAGTCCATTGTCAGGATAGTGCTGAGGGCCCGTGAGATGTTCTCATACTATTTTTTCTTTATATATATATATATACATATATACACTTTCTCGTACATCGATGCTTCCATCCGGAGGGTCACCAAAATGTGCAAGACAGTTTAGATGACGTGGTACATCAAGTTGAAACTATGTTGAAAAGTGATAGTAGATAGTGCAATTCACAATTACGACAAGGTCGAACAAGGTCGACCGGGCGAAGGCATGAAATTATTAAGTGGCCAGCATAAAAAATATTCCTGTTCAGAGAAATGTAAAGAAAATTTAAAATAACAGATAACATAAGCAAGCTTAATCCCGGTGGTATGCATTTCAAAATGTAGTGAAAAAACTGCAAAATAAGTATTTCTACGTTTTCGTATATGAAGTATACAAAGAGATAGTATTGTAATCGTTAAAAAATTCACCCTCGAGAATTTAATGTATTCTCCAAGTTTCAGACCAAACTTTGCCAGAAAAACACATTTTTTACACTATCTACTCGCGAGCGTGATAACTCAAAAACCGGATGAGCTAAGTTAATGAAATTGGGTATGCAGTCTTTAAACCAAAGGTTTAGATCTGTATCAAATTTTTGACCAACTCCTTAAATTGGTTGACTGTCTGACAGTCGCCTGTTGTAATATGTGAACACGAGACTCACAACTGCAACAAACTGTAGATGTGTATCAATTTTTGGACCCGATCGGACAAATAGAATACTCCCAAAATGCATACTCGATTCTTTTCACTAAACGACAAAATTAAACTTAAAACAAGACATATTATGGAAATGTATGAGAAGACTGAAAGGAGAACAATCCTGCTAGTTTACATTGAAATTCATATCCTTTAGATAAATTGATATTTGGGTGTTTGTGAGGATTGTTAGTATCTGTTTCACTACTGTACTCTTATAAATCGTAATTACACGACGACTGTGATGGAATAAATATGCAAATTAATTCCGTTTATACTTGAGACTGATTGCTTCGGGGAGGTTACACACCTCAAATATGAGAATGAGAAGTCTCCGGATAAGTAAGCAGGTTCTCGCTCTCCTGGTGGGTACAGCAATGGTGGTATTGGTTGTTTTGACCTCATCTCTGGTGACGAAATGTGCTTTATATGTGATGGCTAGGTGCATGGATCGTTTCGTAACTTACCATAGTACCCGTGTTACTTACTATTCGCGGCAACCCGATCATTCAGATACCACTGATGGCTTCATGCCAGGGCGGGGTGATATCTTTAAGAATTGCTAGAGGCTGTTCATTTGACTTCGCTTAACAATCAGTGGAACGTTTTTGAATCATTCATTTTCTCAGGTTTTGAAATATTAGTGTCATCAAAATATGCCATTCTTATAATAGAAGTACAAAAAGAGATTGTAATTATCAATCAATATAATTATCAAAAAAAAATTGATCTCGAAATTTTGATGCATCTCCGCATTTCACACCTACTTGAAACCTAAACAATCATTTCAGTAATTATTTCCATCGGTTTGCGAATATTATAATTAAAAAACACAACGAGTTAGAGCCATGAAATTTGGTATGTGGCCATTAAACACAAATTACAGATTTATGTCCCATTTTAAACGAAATACGCAAGCAGGAAGACTGTTTATTCGTCTTTCTATCTACCACGGTTCTGTAAAAATTATAACAAGTCCTCACTTAAATCTTTATTTCTATTTTGGAGTTAAATTACTTGAAATAAATTCAATCAATAGTTTCAATCATTCACAAATTCAATACAAACACAGCCTTTAGTGAAAATATCTTTATTGACATACTTTATACAACCTCTCATTTGATGTTTGATTTGCCAACTTAACGTTCCACTTTGAGATTGTGAGCATTTTTGAGGGCCAGCTTTTATAAATTATTCATAGACGGAAACTTAAACGAAATTATGCTGCCATTCTATTTTCCATACTTTCCCACCAGACCTTTGGAACTTATATACGGTAAAACTTTTTTATTAATATGTATTAGCTGATAATTCGGCGTCGGGATCCAAATTTTTTCATATGTTCATCTCCGTTTCTTTCTCTACAAATATCGTCACTAACTTTTCCCAACAAACGTAAATCTGCTTTGAATCCTTTCTTATTGAATTAAAACATTCAAATCTAGCCTTTAATTATCTTGTAACAGTATGGTTTAAATGAAAATGGGAGAAGTTTGGAAAAAGAACATTTCCTTTAAAATTTTAAACAATATACCATACAATAGCTAATACAACTTTATAAAGTACAATTATATACAGAATTTACCGGCGTTACTGATTAAAAATATAAACTTAAAAATCTTTAGTACAAACAAAACATTGCCAAGAAAAAAAAGACACTGAGAAATAAAACATCAAGATACAAAAAAGAGAAAAGAATGCAAGAACTAATAGATTAAAACTTGCCTGATTAAAAATATAAACTTAGAAATTTTCAGAAGGAACAAAATTGTGCCAAAAATATACATTGCAAAATGAAACATCAAAAGACAAACAAACAAAAACATTTTTTCCGATGTTAATTAAATTAAAACACAGAAGCATAATATTTCGTCTCGAGAGACATGAATCGTTTGCAGAGGAAAGGCCTTTTCGAAAACTTTACAAAATCGTCAAAAACCAGGAAAGTTACAGAACAGCTTAAAATTACTCTTATTAGAACGGGAACATCTGGACTTTAAATTGATATAAAAATTACTGTTCTCCCATGAGAATATATGCAGAAAATTTCCGAAAATAAGCAATAAACGACTGAATTTACCACTTAACATTAAATAAACAAAAATCTAATTAGAATTTTGAAAGAATTTTTACTGCGTTAGCTCCCACTTGTGCTAATCCATCACTGTGTAAAATTTAGCCAAAAGGTGTAGGCATGCATAGAGAAGAAAAAAGAACATACATACACAGAAAATAAGCCAATTTATATATATAGATTTACTAATAAGGAGTCACCATGAGAATTTTGGAGCTTAAATGGATAAACCTCTTTTACTAATATGAACTATTTACTAATAAGGGACAATCCAAGACATTTAATTAAAATTTAAGAAAGACAAATTGTCGAGATACTTTTAGGGGGGACAAATAGTAGAGAGACTTTTTTTAGGAGAGACAAATAGTCGGGAGACTTTTTTAGGAGAGCCAAAGAGTCGAAAACGGGGACTCTCTCCATCAATCTTCGACATCTAGTCATTTTATACAAGTAGCAAAAATTGGAAAGGAGAATTTCCTTTTCTTTTAATTAAATATTTGAAATATTTTTTAAAATTAAATCTATCATATTCTTTTTAATATAAGCTATTTACTTATAAGTAAAACCCGGAATTTTTAATTCAAATTCTGGACAATTTTTCATTCCAGGGCAAACAGTCACGATCCGGAAATGTGCTGCCTAATTCTGGATGTTTGATCTCTTAAAATTAAGTTGGAAAGACAGACGGAAATAAAGCACAAAATTCTTAATTAAAAAGCCATTTATTTATTGGATGAAATCGTTGGTGTTGAAAAGCATTGCATAACTGTAAATAGTGTCGGTTCAAGTTCATAGTACGTAGAAAGATATTTGATACATTATGACGCCCAGGTGCGGATCAAGAGTTCTCCAGGCATCTGATGCTAAAAGTTTTCCAAGTCCTCGGAAAACTTCACAAATGTACTCGTATTTGCTCATTTTGCCTTGCCTGACATTCCATTTTAAAATAGTATAATTTGCCGAATTTTTAATTTGCGTCTGTTTTGTAACTGCAACTATTATTAATTTATTAAACAGTAAAATGTACGGTGTGTTCCGTTCTTCGATAGAAAAGCGTGTGAGATAATGAATTTCGTAATCTATTTCGATTACTTTCATTTTTTTAAAATTTACTTTAAATGCTACACATATATTTCCAAATTCATATTTAATATCTTCATATGTAATTTCTAAATTAAAGGTCCGTTATTTATAGAAATTCTTTTGTAATGATATTTTTTAAGGAATTTTATAAATAGAAATGTGACAGTTTAATCCCATACAGGAGAAACTAGGGATACTTGACCCTACTTTTACTTTTTCTAATATTTCTCGAATATTTTAATTGTTAACATCATAAGAGGACTTGTTTTTAAGAACGACATATAAACTTATGCTAAACTGATATCCCATTGAATCAAAAAATAAATGTATTTCATGAAATCGCATAGGGTCAAATATCCCTAACCTGACGGATACTTGACCCTACATGCAAAACCTACATCGTACGTATTCTTTTGTAATGTATTCTTCTGATAATTTGTATGTATGCGAAATTAAGATATTAGGTTATAACTACTAAATTGAAAACGTCTTCTTTATCAAAAAATATTAATGAAACTAATATTAAAAATTATATAACGTGGAAACTATAAAATTATTTGTTATTACTAAAATCTAATTAATAAATTAAATTATTCTAGTCATTAAATTAAATCTAGTTATTAAATTAAATTAGTTCAAAATGTAATAAACAATTGAAATATTTATTTAATTAGATGATAAAATTATACAAATGAAACTGGCAACCTAGCAACGTCATTAGCGCATTGAAGAATTGCGAGTTTTGAAAAGTTGGGACAACAGAATAGCATCAAAATGAAAAAAATATCTAAAAAAATGCAGTAGAAACAAGAAACTGGAAAGCTTAGACTTACTCGGATCTTCTAATATTTAAATAAAAACAAAAGCAAAGGAATAAAAATATGTCCAAGAAGAAAATTGAAATCAACAAAGAAAGAAATGGTGAAACGTTAAATAAAACCAAACGGTGACAGAAAGTTCGAGCAAAGGACTTTTATTACACTAATAAATAAATAAAACTCGTAAGCGAGGAAAAAATAGAATCAATAAATTTTATTTCTTTTTAAAATTTTTACTAAAATAATTATTTGCATCCTTTAAAATTATCACATTAAAAAGAAGTTTTATTCATTAAATAATTTCTTACAAACAATTCTTTAATAATTATTCGCTATATTTGAGTTCCTTTTTTGTGACAAATTCCACCGCAGCAGAAAATGGATCCCAAACACACAATGTGCTTCTGTCGGCTATAACATCGAAGCTACAGTAGCTTTTCCATAGGGTCAAGTATCCCTAACTTGAATTTTTCTAAATAATCTAAAAATTAGACCACTTATAATTAAGATACTGTATAACATCTGATATCAATTTCTAGCTAGAAGTATGCTTAAAAAGCCCAGAAATATTTTATTTTACCATATCTTCAATAGTAAACCTCCAATCCACTGAGGAATGAAAAAGTGAAAATTTACTTTTGGCCTCCCAAAACATATTTACCTGCACACCATTACGATGCCTTTTCAGATTGGAATGAAAATCCCCTCCAATAGACCATATGACCAAACGTCAAATAAAAATGGCATATGCAAATTACCAATTATATCACAGTATGAGGAAATCACATAGGGTCAAGTATCCCTGTAGTTTCCCCTACTTAGATTTAACTAAAGAGATTCTTATCGTATACCAATGTGTAGAAAATCTTTTCATCGTAATACGGAAGATTACTTATTGGTTTTGGTTTCAAAAAGAAAACATAAGGAATTGGAAAAAAAAATCTATCGCAGTATTTATAATACAATTCTTATTTCAGAACCCCTTTCTACCCGGTGCTTCTGGTGCGTCCTTACTGCGCATAGCCTTTAAACCGTCTTTAAGGGCTCTCAATTAAAAAGTCCCGAGTCTGATTCTAATGTATTTAAAAGTAGTTGATATATATTATTTTAGTTTTATACATCAATAACCGATGTCTTGTGCGAAGATCATATACTTAAAACCCAAACTACTTGATTTCATGGAGTGCTTTCTCTACGTAAAAAAATACGTACTACATTATTATTCATCAATGTACTTATATCATTATGCATCATCCATCAACAATACAGTTCCTCGTAGCTTTCTACGCACAGCAAAGTCTCGACCTCCGACATTCCGTTTTAACTTGCATTAGCTCTACATTAACTAAAAAGCATATATCGAAGAGTGAATTCTGTGGTTTTAATGATAGATAAGTAGATCCAATGTTAAGAGGATGTTAGTTTCGGCTATAATAGCATGGCAAAGGCAGGCTGACATGTGGTTACGCATGTTACTGAAGCAACTTTGAAACACATTGAACACCTAGAGGAAACTAACTAACGCAGAAATGATGTCTTCCTTGAGATGATGTGATAGAACCAAGAGAAAACATCGATCTGCAGATATGCAATCTTTTAGAAAAGAAATGTTTTGTCTTAATATTTTCATTTTAATGTTGTTTTACTTTTTTATTAAGATACACTTAGATGATTAATTTGTTGGCGATATAGCTACTTTTTTTAAATCTTGAAATACAGAATAGCATGAGAGATACAAAATGTGTTTCATGGTACAGAATGTTTTACCTAAAAAGAGATAATTTTTCTTCTCTCCTATTCGACATATTCACTTATTTGACACTGGCAAAGCACTTTTATGTCGAATATATCTAACTACTGAATAGTCGACTTGAGTTCACACTGAATATAGTAGAATTCTCCCGAACTCGGTAGAAACAGCATTCTTTTTGTTGATGAATGAAATATATATATATATATATATATACTTCCTTATTGAAAGTAAGTTATCATTTTTCTAACTATGTGCTAGGATTTTTTTTAAGTTTTATATTTTTTTCGCAGGGGATGAATAGCGCATATTCCTCTAATGATTCATCAAAATTAAAACCAGAACTATGACGTTCCCAGCAACTTCCGCCGCGTCCCCTCAAAGGTTCAAGTGACCTGGAGAAGGCAAAACTGGCGACTAACTACTCAGCATGTCATCATTAGTGCTCGGTTGCGGGTTCTGCGCTGTCGGCGCCTGCGTTTTGGCGGCAAGGGGTCCCTGCTGAGAGCGGGCCCTTTGGCAGGCCCTTTTGTACGGCTCAGGCCTGGAGACGCGAGTCTGGACCACCCTCCTGCCATCATTCCGACCCCCGATTTTCATCGAGTAGACTTCGCCAACTGAGATGATGATTGAGAAAATTCATTCACCAGAACAATCAACAGCTCTGTGTTTGGGATATTCAAGTTGTTTGTATGAACAATACATAAACTGAAAAGGGGCACTTAATAAGTATTATTGCAGTTAGATGCTTGTAATTATAATGCCAGTGAAGGAAATTTTAGCTAGTATGTTATTAAAAAATATCTAACATTATATAACCATAAATTTACTTATTCATAACCCACCCCAACTCTCCTTATCTATATGTGAAAAACTCTAAATGAGCCGATGAAGAAATAAAAATTTACCTAAATGTAATTTACAGAAAAAAAAAAGAAAAAGTAAATCTGATCGTAGTTTACAAAAAAAAAATCTAGATTTTTTTTATTAAAAAATTACGTAACCTAGATTTAAGAAGAAAAAAAACCCTAACATTTTTTGAACAATTACTCAATTAAAGTTTATAAAAAAAGGTTTTATAATATTACCTTTCCTAAATTTAGCAAAAATATTTTCTAAAATTTTATTAAAAAATTACTAAGCCTGAAATCAGGGTTAGGTAATTTTATGTAATCTATAGTAGTGCTTTTTAAACTTTTCCAATAGCGACCCATCTTCGAAGGGAAAATATTTTTTCAAAATTTTTAAAATAAAAAAAAATGTCTTGTCCTTAAAATTAAGAAACACATACGAAGAAGAAATATTTAATTGAGTATTGAATTGAGATTTAATTAAAAAGAACCATTTAGCAAAATTCAGTGAAATGTTTTAAATCAAAATAATTTTTTGGTTATTTTCACTCATAAATGCTAAAGATTTTTAAACGAGAAGAGCCTATGAGAGACCCTAAGATATTTTTACATAACCCCACATGAATTAGAGACCAGCATTTTACCCTTTGGTGTATGAATTTAATTTAACCTCTTCATTCGATGGCGTATCTTTATTTGGGGGCATTTATTGTTACTTCCATCCATGTAAACATGTAAAAAGACACGTAAGCGTGTTCAGCGTGTCCAAGTGATTTATATCTTTTAAGTTAGTTACTTTGGCTTAATTATGGTTATATATACATTTTTCTCCCTGTTTGATCACTACCAATTTTCTTGCGCCTTAATATTCATGTTTAATAAAGAAAATATGATAACAACATAAGTCGTACTTTATTTCAATCCATTTTAGACATGGGCGATATTAGGAACATATAGTGGGCGATATTATGAACACTTTTTTTAGGACGAAAAATTTCGCGGTCGCAAAAAAAAAACACCAAATGTATGTATGTTAAACTTATGTATTAGAGTTGTAATTCAGGTTTTTTCAGATAACAGTCCAGATAATACATTAGAACAACTTTTAGATAAATTGCACTTAAATTAGTCCTCTGATTAAAATAATAGCTTAAGTGGACGATATTTGGGCTCCCTACCTTAAATATCAAATATTCTGTAATTCGAACGCAAGTTTTAGAAGCGATATCTTATGGGAAAAGGTTAATAACCCCTGGTCTATGATAATATCCTTACATAACTTCTTTCAAATAACTGCTTAACTGCGTATGTATTCACAGTGAGCCCTTTGTGATTCCCAATGATTAAGATAGCTAGCTATTCATATTAGGAACACATTCTGCTCATAAAAGAGGGCTTATTAAATGCTTGTAAAGTCATTAAGGTTTTCTTCGGAGTAATAAAAACTAGCATTTTATATGAGAATGGCTGCATCATATATGTGTTATTGTTGTAATAA
>BGPR01000546.1:186476-200174 GCA_013235015.1 Araneus ventricosus
ACTTGGTTCAATCGCCTCAAGGGACAAACCTGTAAACTTGGTTCAATGCATCTGCAAAGAAAATTTAAATTCATGTTACCACTAAAGAGAAAGAATGTTATGACATCAGGACAAACATTTTGGTACGTACTCCAGACATCCACTCAAGACTTCAGTCATTTTTTTCCCTGAATAAAACCATAGATTACCAAAGCGAGTCTGAATACTAATCTCGACAAGCCAGAATCCCAACATGTGAAATCCCGATAGTCCAAAATTATGGCATAAAATGGTCGACACAACGAAATCCCAACAAATCAATACCTAAATCCATGATATTAATTAAGGTGCAATGGTATTTAATTAATCTAAATGTGGTGTAATTAAATACCGCTTTTAACTAAATATTACATGTTATTAATTAATAGTTTTAATTATTAATTCCTAAAATTTGTGTTATAACTGAAATAAATTTTGACGATTTCAAATGATAGTATAATGATACTCTTTAGTTAAAAAAAACTTGTACACATTTTTAGAACTTTCATCACTAAAAAGTTAATTTCTTTAAATTTTAAAGTGATGTAAGAATGATTCTTGAGCAATAATATGCTTTGAAGTTGAAAAGGAAAAACTTTAAAATTTCGATTAATTTTTAGATAAAAATCTAATTAAAATGTTGAGAAAACCTTGCTTATATATAGTGAACCTTACTAGAAGTAACAACGTGCTAAATTTGGTAGCTCTAATTCCAACTGTCTGCCATGAAGAGCGTTGTGAATGAATTTGACATCATGTATCGCGCATGTGACATGTTTGAATTTGAAAATAGCATGCAATCTAGTAGGCATTATCATGTTAAAACACTTTTTCACTCTTTTAGAAAAATCAGAGAAAGAAGCGCCTCTTTTCTCTCTTGATATGTGTATGCCGCTTGGGTTACCATACGTTTTTTATTGAAATCCGGGCACACCGAAGAGGGAGAAGGGGTCAAAGTATAGAATAAAATTCCAAATGCTGCCTACGACAGTCTTTCAAAACACTTGCACGGAATTTCAAGAAGTGAAAAAAATTTAAGACGTCAGAATGCAAAGAATATACAATTTTCATTAATGTTTAGCAGTTAAAAAATATACTAATGAAATACAAAATTAAAACAAAACTGCCAAAGCTTTTAATTTTCAGTTTTAACTGGGCCCTGAGCAAGGGGGATCATCCACTTTCTCATCAACAATGGAAGTAAACAGTGTAAACATCGAATTTTCTTCCATTGGGAGAATGATGTCAGCTTTTACGAATACTTTAGCCTTTCTCAATTACAACCAAATTTCTTTCTCGCCGCATTCATTGGCATAAATCCGGACACTAGTACGGACGTGGGATTGAAATCCGGACGTGTGGTTAACGCTATGTGTGTCATATTTTAAAGACTTAAGCGTGGGCTGTATGATTTCTTCACTCAGAAAAAAAATACTACAGGGTAAAAATTGAATCATTAATAAATCGTTTAAGAGAACATCAAAAGTATCCTTTATGACTTATCAAATCCGGATATTTTGTTTTGCTTTCAAATAAGAGTCACATTTAAGTTATTTCAAGTGTCATTGATACCAAAACTGTAATCGTTATTTAGCTAGCTAAATTCAATATTGTCGAAAAATCATCAAGACAATCACTTCCAACTATTGTAAGCTTCTCGGCAATGATTCGTATAGTTAATATAAACACGGATACAAACTCAGAAAACTATTTCCCTCAAATAGCCTTGCCCAAGAGCATAAAATTTCCATACTTAATAGAGGGTATCAATATGTTATTCCCGGGATTTAAAAATTCCATTAAAATATTATTTTATTATAAAGTGTGTGGAAACAATTAGATTGTCGTTAAGTGCCTTATCTCAAAGGGTTTTATTTTGTACTTGACAACAGCGGAATATTTTGAATGTGGATACATAACCCAGTGAAAGAGCAATATTGTGATATTGTCTGAGCAATTAAATGTGTTCAAATTGAATTGTACTGTATATCTATCTCGTTGTAAGCCATTTACTGTGCAATTTCCCCAAAATCAAAATTTTAAAAAGTTTCAACTGTTGACATGAACGAAAACAAACTTCTTCGGACTATAGTATCTCGTATACATTGTAAAACTGTGTGATATACAATTTTTCAATCCGGTGGATAATTTATGGAGTCCTTATATTATCTAATTGTATGTTTTCCCTTTAAAAATCACGAACCTACTTTAATGAGTTTACTCTTGCTTCTCTCATGAGGTGTTTGGAACAATCTATTTCGTGACAAAACTTAAAAAAGGCACCTATCAATTTCCGGAAACCTTACATCATAGAAACTCGAATCCTCTTAACGCGATTTTATCATTTTGTCTCCACCACACCAGCCGTCTTCCTCTGCCATAAACATCGCATATACACCCGCAAAATTCCATTACGACAACCTTCCATCCTGATGGTTCTACCCTAATACCTCACGTGACGAGCACCACCTCCACCCTTTGAACTCGTCGCGTGTTACACACCAAGCCTCTCTTTAGGAGTACCCCCTCATCGTTTGGCTGTCCCTATAGATTACGCCCTGCTCTGCATAGCCTTGGCCAGAAGGAAGAGTTATTGATGTTCCAATAGCGCGCTCCGGAAATTCCGTTAAACGAGCAAATCGCGTGATTCCTGCCTGGCCCTGGGCTCATCTAGGTACGTGAGACAAGATGCTTCATCAGTAAGGAGGAGATATAAGCGATGATTCCCCCATCAGGAAGATGAAGGAGCATGTGGAGCTTTCTCAGCCCGTTGTATAATGCGACCTTTCCGTGAGGGGCGACACATTCCCCGATGTTGAGTATCTGCACCCACCCACACATTTCGCATATCTGCCGGCCTGCCCACACATATATGTATCTAGATACATGTATAAATAAATCGTGACATTCCACGCTTGATGGAATTTTCCGCCGCGTACACTTTTCCTAACTCGTGGTGTTTGATTGGTTGTCAGTTTCAGAAGGTTTTTCGGTAGTGGGAGGTTGAAGGATGGTTGCGGGGGAGCTATATTGATCGGGGTTGTGTTTCCGAGGGAGTGTTGCAGTGGCAGTTCTCGCCCCCCTTCCCTCACCCCCTAAATCTTTGCTCTTGTTCTGCTCGGGACTTCATCGGGAAAGGATGGCGAAGTGTGTGTGTGGTATCGAACTGCGTGTATTGTTATTTTTTTCCCAGGGAAGGTTCCAGGGAATTTGTTGGAAGAGATTAATATAGCCTTTTTTTATTATTAGTTGTAGCTGTTTTTTCCCTTTTTTTCGATTCAATGCGTAAGCGAATGCACACGTATCCATGGAGATATTTGATTAAATTTTTCCGAAAAGTAAGAAATAATGACGTTGAGGTATGAGAAGCATCGCAAATAATTTATGAGGAGGCGATTCGGTATTGGAATTTTCCTGCAAGTCATACATTTCGAGTGGAAAATTTTCAGCTCGGAAAAGATTTGTAGCAAAAGCAGAGTATCAGGGTGAGTTAAAGAATAATTGTGTCGGAAATAATGTAATGACTAAAGTCAAGGAGATACTACCAGAGTGGATTTCTATGGAAATTTTTCAAAATCTATGGCTTTTTTCATAGGTTTAATGTTTTGGTTTCTTATTCTCAAAATTTTCCATTTCTGATATAATGATTTAGAGATCTAGTTAAGAAGTTCAGAGCTTTTGAAATATTTTCCACTCAGACTTTCTTTGGGTCTGAAAATGTTTCTGCAGCTCCAGCTATCAAGACCACAGACTTAAACCAGATAATTTCGGAGATTATAATTCAACGAATTTCTTTTTAAAAAACCATCATAGGTTCTTTTCATGGTCTCATTGTTTTGGCTTTCCGTTTTCAGAACTTTCCATTTCTATTATAGTGATTCATAGTTTTAGTTAAATGATTAAGAACTTTTGAGCTTTTTCACTCTCAAGACTTTTTGGGGGCTTGCAAAAAAGCTTTTGAAACTCTGACTATCCATATCCGAAGGAATGAAAATTTACTAGATAAGATTGTTAAAACAATTCGAATTTTACGCAGATTTTTTTAGAAAAACATTGATTTTCACGATTTCATTATTTTAGGCTATTTCAAAAACTTTCCATTTCTAATACAATGATTATGAAATCCAATTTAGAGCTTGAACTTATTAGAAAAAACTTTAATTAAAAATAAATTCATTTTAAACAGTTGTTTGGCAAATTCCTATGAAATGTTTTCAATAAATATTGCTTCCTTTGTTAATATTGTTTACAAGTAGAAAAGAGTTGTTTATAAAAAATATAAAGAAATAAGTCTATTAAGATTTTCGTGTTCCTAAATTCTCCAATGTGATCGAGATTGAATTCATATGATCTATAACATAAGAAACATTGATCTTGTTTGTAGAAATAATGAATTTCTGTTTTATAAGGAATTTTGGATGATTAATCACATTCAAGTTAGAATTGTTTCAACCAAATGAGAGTAATATAACGTTTTAAATTGGCTAGCACACACACACACACACACACAATTGGCTCGAAAAGAATAAAATACAACTAATCTATGAGTTATATAGCCTTCTAGTGCTTAAAGTAATATCCTCCGTATAATTAGGAGATGTCTACGTCTCCAAAGAAATAAGGGAAGAAATTTTGCATTTGTGGTTTCTGGATTGATATGTTTATTCCTAAGTTTTAAACAACATTATACATTTTTAAGAATGTATTAAATGTACACTTTTTGGCGCAGTCATCAGTATTTTGGTTAGATTTTCAAGGCGCATGATTGTAATTTTCACATTTGATCACATTTCAAAAAATGGAATGGAATTTTAATTCTTTATCATTTTGGTACCCCAATCCTATTGTTCAATATATAATGGTTTATCTTACTTGATAAAGATATATGTTTCAGAATCCAGTATGATCTGAGAGTTATAACGCCAAAATAGAATTAATAGACCCAATTATGCAGTTGGGGGAAAATCAGTCACAATTTTATGGATTTCAGGTTCACTTTTGTAAATTATTGGCCATGTAACATTGAATCAACTCTAATCTACTCTACAATCCAATGATGCAATTTTGAAAATACGCATTATTGGATTATTTTCTGTGATTTATCGCAAAAACAGCTTATATCTAAAATATATACTTTGCAGTTGGTTCTTTAATGAATAAAGGCTTACAGATATAGATATGAAAAACTGAATCAATTCCAATCTGTTGTACAACAGACGGGTACAACATTCGGGTACTGAACTATACTTCAATACCCAAATTTAGAAAGATCTATCCCTAGATTTTTTTCTGTGATGAATTGCAAAAACATCTATATTTCAAATCGAGTATTTCGGAGTTGGTTCCTTATTGTATAACTTTTTTAAAATGTAGAATAAATTTTTCAGAATAAAAGTATTCGGCAAATAAGATGGAATTATTATTTTGCTAATCAAAATTCACAACATTGAGGTACCTTTTTTTTATATCTACTAGGACTTTTATATCTAGGAGGATTTTCTTATATCTACTATAAATAAAAGAAAAATCTCCAACACAAATTACATTTACTAGTGAAGCGAGACAAAATAAATAAATAAATAATAAATTCGAAAGAATACCGTTCCATAAATTTTAAGGAATTGTGAGCATATAGAGAAATTAAATGAACTATTGAGGCTTGAACTTGAAATAAGAATTATAAGTGAATATTTAAAAAATTAGAATTAAAATTATTTCTTATTGAGATATACAAATTTTTCAGTGCCAGATTCTAATAGTAAATGAAATTGTAAATCTTTTACAGTATTTTTTTATGCAGTTGTATCTAAACTTGAAATGAAAATCTTACTAAGGTCTAAACCTTGTTTCATTACGTTTAGACAACACATGCTATAAATGTAAAGAACTTTCTAATTTTGCTATTAATTTTAAGATTTCAAAGGCTAAGAAATCAAACCGATTGCTTATCTGAAAATTTATCATCATTTTAGATAATGCTTTTTCATGTAGCTCTTTTCTTATATCTATTTCTCATTTCCTTTATAAATCAGTTCGATTTTGATTGAGTGGAAGTTTGCTTTTACAAGAACATGCACATGAGAACTCTGCATCTTGCTTCCGTGTAAATCATAAAAGAAATGAAATTTTACCTATGTTAATCTAAAAGAAATGAAATTTTTCCTATGTTAATCTAAAAGAAATGAAATTTTACATATGTTAATCTAAAAGAAATGAAATTTTACCAATGTTAATCTTTATGGCTGAAAGAAATTTTTAAATCTAAGAAAGCTTGAACAAAAAACTTTACCTAAAAAAAAAGAAAATTCGTAGCATGAAATCAGCAGTTGGATTGCACTCATGCAGAGAAGTTTAATAAAAATAAATTGAATGAGGTAAATTTCTTTTTTCCTCCTCCATTTTCGTTCTGATGAGACTCGAGTATATATATTTTTTGTCTTAATTTGCCATCCCAAAAGACTCATGAATCAGCATCTGTCAGGAGGAATGATAAAATGTGATTAGATAGGGAAACGCAGAACTTCTGAAGAGGGGATTTGGCCTGGAAGATCTCCGGATTTGTATCCTGCCACATTTGGCTCTTTATCTCTGAACTGATTTAACTCTGAGATTAACATGGGACTCCTCTAACCCTTAACTCTGGGATTAACATGGGACTCCTCTAACCCTTAACTCTGAGATTAGCATGGGACTCCTCTGACCCTTAACTCTGGGATTAACTTTTGGTTTTTATTTGAGTGCTGCACTAGCAAAGGAGAGATATATTTGAAAGAAGTATATCATCACTGTTATATCAAAACAGTGGCGGCGAGTCGGGGGGCAGTCGCCCCCCTATTTTTTGCTGGAAAAATTAATTTTTATTTCATTTTAGCTGCCTAAAACTTAAAATTATTAAAATGCAACAGTGTCCGGAAAAGTTAGCTAATTTTTTAAATTTTGTTGTCTACCCCTATACTCTGGGTATTTTTAGATGTCTATAAATTTTTTGCCACCCCCTACTTTTTCAATCCAATAGTTTTCAATCCACTGTTTCAAAATGTTGTATGTCAAATTTGCCAAAAATTTTTTATTGAAGGAAAACATTTGTTTGGTAAGCTGCATCTACTCTCAAATCGTTGAATATGATCAGCTGATAGAACTAAATGTACAAATAAAAAACAAAATGCCATATGTTACTGGTGGCTTCAGATTCTGCATCAAAATGCCGTATGTAATGTAAGTGTGTTTTTTTACTTACGACATTTTGATATAACCGCGTCGATATGCATAAGATAATTTTAATGTAAGGCAATGAGAAGTCCCCCAAGGCAGCATGCTTTTACCTCCACATCATAATTACCAGAAAAACAATATTACATTTTCGGAATTGAAAGATCCATTCGAAAATCGACTCAATAGGCAATCCGCTGTGTATCTTTAATTGGTGTATGTTGAATCAGCCACCGTGGTACAAGCGTTGTCCCGTTGGTAACGGAGTTTAGAGAGTGGGGTGCCGACTGATAAATTGCCTTCGTCTTCTGACATCGATTGAAAATTACGATGTGTGGCCCAAACTAGTAGTTTCAAAACAGAACGTTAATCTAGAAAATCAAAGCTATTCTCTAAAATTCATTTGATTTAAAATTAGCTGACTTCATTACCTGACTTACAATCAGATATCTCTTATGGTCAAGAAATTGATTCTATGCGTAATAACAACTTTTTATATTATGTTTCAATAGATGACTCATAGACTCAACCACACATTGAAGACGCTACTCTGCCCCACTTGGAACGACTCCTTTACACTTTACCTGCTGAAGCTTCTGCATTTAGCATTGGTGATAATAATCACAAATATACCTTCGCTCTCGTCAATTTTGTTCCACATTTCATGAATAATTTACCCTCCAGCTGCGTATTCTGTGATTTACGTGGGTTGAGAGTTAGTCTCTTTTCTCTTGCGCTACGCGATTTCTACGGGACAGTGTGCTCATTTCTATTATATTTCTAATATACTATTATAGGATTGAATTACATTATGCTATAATAGAGTTGCATATAAATAACAGTTTGCTTCGTTTCAAAAATATTTGGACCTTCTTGCAAACATGACATCTATTTAGAGATTTTAAAAATTCTGTAGCTGGAGGAATAATTAAATAGAAATCTGAAGTGTTATAAGGCAGCATAACAGAGGAAGCTACTAAAAGAAGACACGATTTAATTGCAAAACCTATTATTGAAAAGATCTCTATTATATCTGAAAGAAGAAAAAGATTACGAATTTTTGAATAGTCGGACAAGCGTTATTGGTCTGTTCTCAATGATACATATCTCAAGTTGATAGCCGGCGGAAAGTTACGCGATGCATCATCCTACCAAGTTAGACAGTCCTGAATATTATCTTAATCCATTTGAAAATAAATAAACTCCACTAATCGATTCTGACAAAAAAATATATAAGTCAAATAAAAGTTATTCAGTGTTATGAAGCCTCAAAACGCGTTGACACACGCAGTGGCGTAGCAACGGGGCCAGGCTTATATTTGCCCCGGTTGACAATTATGGGAGGGGGGGTATTATGCAAAAAAGTGGAATTGTGTCACTTTTTTAAACCAAATATGTTGCAGAAGGAAAAAAATATTAATATATCCAGCTATTTGCACTTGCTAAGTCATTGATGATGACTGGGGATGAAAACATCAAATTATGCCCCGGCGCCACTTGTCCTCAGTGCGCCACTGGAAACATGTAGTACATCATCCATATTATTAATATTTTATTTCATGAATATGCTTAAAAGCAAATTTAATTTCACTTAGGGGCCGTTCAAATATTACGTAAGCACCCAAGGGGGGGGGGGGGGGGTTGCCATTTGCCTTTTTTTGCCCCCCCCGGGGGGAGGGGGAGTATGAGTGATGCTTACGTAAGACATTAAAATCACTTTATTTCCGAAAATCTCTTGTAACTTGCACAAATAATTTAATTTTAAAAAATTAAATTTGAAAAAAAAGTTAAATTTGGCAAAAGAAAATTAAACTTGATTTTTGTAAGCTTAAACTTGAATTTGTAAGTAAATTAAACTTAAAATTTTTTTTTCCATTTTAAGCCGCGAGTTAGAGTTTTTTATTTGAATTAAGTCCTAACAAAAAATTTTAAATTAGATTATTACTGTACATTTTGTAAAAAAAAAAGAACGGGGTTTGCAGTATGCTTACGTAATTATAAGAGGGGGGGGTTGCGATTTTGTTATTTTTGCTGACAAGGGGAGGGGGGCAAAAATACCAAAACATGCTTACGTAACTATTTGAACGGCCCTATAGTAACTCAAATGAAATGTAAAAACTTAATTGTAAAAGTCTATTTCATTCCACCTTATGGCGGAATCATTCGAATTCTAACCATTCTGAAGGTGTGGAACCTTCTCCATATTGAAATCTTCTTCTTCGGCATGTATTATTTTTCCTTCCAGATATACCCACCCCCTCTGATTGGGAATCTTAACGATTCTAGATTCAGGAACATGAGTGGTGTTAAAGGGATGTTGCTAAATGAAAAAGAGTTCAGGCTGTAGAATTTTAAAAAAATCAAAATAACAATGTCTTGTTATCTTATGCACATCTCAGAAACTGAATGTGTGATTTAAAAATTAAGATTTTCAATTTGAAAATCCCCATTATATTCAAATTACAAATAAAATCCCAAATTAAATTTCTTAGCATAATTGGCTCAGATACTAATTTCTATCTTGTTACTGATGGATATTTTCGTATAAATTTTTTTTGAGACAAAATTAAGTAATTGTTTTGGGTGAACGCTTTTCCGGCCCCTTTCATAAAAGTTCGACATTTTTATGAAATGAAAAAACTTGAATAGTTGATTTCAAACAGACTCCATCAAGAAAAAATATTCAACTGCATTTTATGTAAATTAATTATGGTAGATCTAACAAACGAAATTATATATTCCATAGCAATAGCCTTATTTAAATATCTTTGTTTAAAATGCAAAGATTGTCTACTTTTGAATTAGAATACTCGAATACTCATTTTTAAGAATATTCCAAGTCTGCATTTCCTTTAGTAAATAAAACAGCTCAACACGCATTTAAAAAGCACAAGCAAAAAAAGTGATTCCATCAAAGTTTCAGCAAATTGCCCTGGTTTATGAAACCTCCAAACTGAAACCATTCAATTACGTAATTCGAAAATCTGATTCATTCTCTTAACTTGTAGAAAGAAAAATAAAAGTCGAAATAAAACAATATATAAAAAAACAATTAGAAAAATTGAGAATGGAAAGAAATGGGGAGAATTTAAAGTAGTTTTTCAAACAAGTCCAAATCCTAATGGTCTTTGTTTCGATTTGTTCTTTTTTACCGTCTTTTCTTACCGTATATATATTTTTTTTTACTGTCGGGCTTTTAATTCCAATTTTAAAGTAATGGTCTCGAAGTATCTGCATGTTCTACATTTTCTCCGACTATTTTTTTAGTCTTTTTTTAAATCTTTATTCTGTATCTTCTTTATTTTTAACTTCCTCCCGATTTTAAAGAAGAATCTGAAGGATAAGAAAATTAAACCGCAAAAAGGAGAAAATTCGAATTAAAACCTACTGTGTTCTGACTTTTGTTTCCTCCTCAAATCTGCAAATTCTCAGAATGTAATGAAAAAGTAACTTTCTTCTTTTTTTTTCTGATTTCCTCTTTTTTTATCTATAATTTAATGAAAGCTTTAAATAAATCCAACAAAATATATCTTCACTCAGGGTCGTCCACTTAAGAACCGCTTCAAATGAATCTGGACGCAAAGAAAAGACAGCAAAAAAATGATGGGCAATTTGTATAAAAGGCTGCAACTCGGGTATTTTTAATTATTCTCTTATTTCATTGCATGTTATTGGCAAAACCAATACACGGAAAATGAAACAATAGCGGTAGAATTGATATATGAAGAACTTTGGAAATCCTCTTAAAAAGGCTGTTTTTTTAAGCAGTTATTAATTCTAATATGAAGCTGTTTATATTGAAACTGAATTTACGAAAAGTAAGTATTCAATAATGTCTTCTGAATGAAAAAAGTTTTTAAGCAAAAGGTGTATTATTTATATGCAAAATATTAAAAAGTAATGATGTTAAATGAAATGATGTCACAATTTCGTAATTTTTACAGGCACATTCCCATGTATGTCTTCATATCGTGTTTTCCAACGTACTCTTCACTTTCAGAAATTTTGTCGTCACATTTTCAGGAAATCTCTAGCACCTTTCTGCTGAAATGAAGCACTTTTAAAATTTTCATCTGTTTTACATTACCTGCCAGGACAAGCTCTACTTTAAACCACTAAATACCGATTTTGTTCTTCCTATAGGTTATCTGATGATGAATCTGATCTGCAAGAAATTTTCATTTAGAAGTTTTCGAACACTTTTTTGAACTGAATAATTCTTAAAAATTTGTCACCTATTTTTAAAATGAGGAAACATTTTATACTTTTTTAAACAACAGTAAACTTTTCACAATTCGATATCCACGATGCAACGTATAATCCTTTCTAAATCAATACAATGTTGTGGTCCTGATTGATAGAACATCTGCAATAATCTCCCCCAATATAACGGATATTCTGAACAGAAATAAACCTCTTGGTAAGCAATGTTTTTTAATTTTAAAAATCTTGCAACACCATTTCCTTCCTCTGTAAATAATACAATTATTTCATGGAGGATAAGCAAACTGATAATGACGATAATTCCAAATGCGATGTTTGGGCGATGCTGAATGATCGTGCTTTTGAGCCTTTAAAAAGTTCTTATTTTTAACTGAGTTTAAGAAAAAGAGGGCAAAACTGTCTGGATTTAACTGGAGTGGAATCTTAACAGCAGATGACTAATCTTATGTTTTTTTGAAGAGTGCAGATATAGATAGAGAGAAGATATTTCGTCTGGAAATCACAAAGAAATGGGAAATGATGAAAAAGGGCGAGGATGATTATGCAGATCCAGTGCACACATTGACATCCCAGGGAACCCTCCTTCAAACACTCGGGCATTTTTCAAGCCTCTCTACATCCGCAAAATGATGATCATTTTGCATTAGACTCTATGCAAACCTTGTTATTGACTTACATTTAAAATGAATAAGCAAACGAAAAATATTATATAACGTCTAGATTTTTCGATAAATAAGTTTCCTTGTGGTTACCGATATATTGAATTTTATGTTTTAACAATCATTTACCACTCTATGGGATAGTTTTTTGTAGCGAAATGTATATTGTTGTATTGTTGATCACATTAAAACAGCGCCAAAAATTTACTTTTTTTTTTATATCGAAATTCGATATAACGATACATCCCTGTATAAAAATATCTTTATCGGTCCTCGAGGGACATTAAGTATACATACCAGTGTATTGTATCCTATCTTTGTCCATATATTTAAAACCGACCAATTTTCCCTTCTCAGGAATTTTAATAAGTGATTCTGGGAAATCTATAAGCGTTCTTTCGAACTGAGACTCTTAAAATATTTCATCTATATTATTTTTGGAGAAATATTTCCGGTTTTAATCGCGCATACGTATGGTATTTTCAACGCAAGAGTTTATTACATGACTGTCGGGTTGTACATATTACGTATTTTAAAAGAGCCAACTAATACAAAAAAGTTGAGAAAATTATTAAGATTTTAGGCTTTACTTGTGCATCGTCTCCGCAACTTTCCAAACTTATTACATAAAACCAATGCATAAGAAACGAAACAATAGTTGTAAATTCAGGTAAGCAACTCGTAATTTAAGCACATTTATTACTTCAACAGAAGTTGTCTAACTATTGAATCCCTGAATCGTAGAAGAGATATTCGATTACTGCCTACAAGAACATAAAAGTCTCTTTATTACATTTCTGAATATTGATTTCCATCATATAAATAACAGAAAATAACATTGACATTTGTTTTTTAATTTGTACGAATATGTTCATTTATCTTTATATAAGTTCAATCAAATACTCTTCATGTCTTGAAAATATGATACTTTTAAGAAATTCCGTAAGCGTTCAAACCTGAGAATTTTCTTTTCCGGATTTCATTTTATTTGACTCATTGATTTATACCTTGTAAATAAATGAAAATAAATGTTGAATTTGTTCTTTTGAATGAAAAATGCTTTTTCATTCTTATATAAGTTCCAATCAACATTCCTTCATGTCAGAAACATGATATATTTAAGGAAAATCTGAGCTTCCTTAAACAGAGAATTCTTAAAATGTTTCCATCCGTTTTTTATCTCTGAATAATGATCTCTATATGTAAATAAAAGCAGAAAATAGATGTTGAAGTTTCTGACGAAATTAAGGTTTATTCTTCTTTATATAAGCCAATCAACATTCTTCATGTCAGAAAATATTTTAAGGAAATTCTGAAGCGTTCTCAAACTGAGAATTCATAAAATTCTTTTTTCATCCATTTCTTTATTACATGATAACTATTTCCTATTTTAAATCACATGAATGAAATTTTTACGTGTAAGGTACGTAGGAGGTATATATGAAGTGAATAAATATATTTGGACACGTTCAAAAAAGTGTAAAAAAAACTGAGGAAGCAGTATTTGTATCTTGTTTCTACAGCATCTAAGAGCATCTTGCGCAACATCAGACACACAGCCAATACGTAACTGAACGAAGTACATCGA
>BGPR01000546.1:200199-256792 GCA_013235015.1 Araneus ventricosus
ACAAAACTCATTAAAATGCAACAGTGTCCGGAAAAGTTAGCTAATTTTTTAAATTTTGTTTCACCACCCTATACTCTGGGTATTTTAGATGTCTTAAATCTTTTGCCACCCCTACTCTTTTCAATCCAATAGTTTTCAATCCACTGTTTCAAAATGCATGTCAAATTTGCCAAAAAATTTTATTGAAGGAAAAATTTGTTTAAGCTGCTACTCACTCAAATCGTTGAATATGATCAGCTGATAGAACTAAATGTACAAATAAAAAACAAAATGCCATATGTTACCGGTTGGATTCTGCATCAAAATGCCGTATGTAATGTAAGTGTTTTACTTCATTTATTACTTTGATATAACCTATGTCGATATGCATAAGATAATTTTAATGTAAGGCAATGAGAAGTCCCCAAGGCAGCATGCTTTTACCTCCACATCATAATTACAGAAAACAATATTACATTTTCGGAATTGAAAGATCCATCTGAAAATCGACCTAATAGGCAATCCGCTGTGATCTCTTAATTGGTGCGTTGAATCAGCCACCGTGGTACAAGCGTTGTCCCGTTGGTAACGGAGTTTGGAGAGGGTGTTGCCGACTGATAAATGTCTTCGTCTCTCGACACTGACGTGAAAGTACGGAGTCGCAAACCAGTAGTTTCCAAAACAGAACGTTAATCCAGAAAATCAAAGCTATTCTCAAAAAATCATCATTTGATAATTCATGACTCAACCTGACCTACAATCAGATATCCTCATGGTCAAGAAATTGATTCCATGCAATAAATAAACTTTTTATATTATGTTTCAATAGATGACCATAGTCTAACCACACATTGAAAATCACTCTGCCCCACCTGCAACGACTCCTTTAACTTTCTACCGCTTGAAGCTTCTGCATTTAGCATTAGTGATAATAATATCAAAATACCTTCGCTCTCCGTCATTGTTCCCACATTCATGAATAATTCACCCTCCAGCTGCGTATTCTGTGATTTCGGGTGAGAAGTTGTGCTCTTTCTCTTGATTTCTGGGACAGTGTGCTCATTTCCTATTATATTTCCAAATACTATTATAGGATGAATTACATTATGCTATAATAGAGTTGTATAAATAACAGTTTGCTTTCTTCAAAAATATTTGGACCTTCTTGCAAACAATGACATCTATTTAGAGATTTTAAAAATTCTTGTAGCTGGAGGAATAAATAGAAATCTGAAGTGTTATAAGGCAGATAAAGAGGAAGCTACTAAAGAAGACACACGATTTAAAACCTATTATTGAAGAAGATCTCTATTATATCTGAAAGAAGAAAAAGATTACGAATTTTGAATAGTCGGAAGCGTTATTGTCTCTTTCTCAATGATACTATCTCAAGTTGATAGCCGGGAAAGTTACGCGATGCATCTATCCTACCAAGTTAGATACGCTGAATATTATCTTAATCCATTTGAAAATAAATAAACCCACTAATCGATCTGACAAAAAATATATAGTCAAATAAAAGTTATTCAGTGTTATGAAGCCTCAAAAGCGTTGACACACGCAGTGGGTAGCAACGGAGCCAGGCTTATATTTACCCGGCTTGACAATTATGGTGAGGCTTATGCAAAAAAAGTGGAATTGGTCACTTTTTTAAACCAAATAAGCAGAAGGAAAAAATATTAATATATCCAGCTATTTGCACTTGCTAAGTCATTGATGATGACTGGGATGAAAACATCAATTATGCCTGCGCCACTTGTCCTCAGTGCGCCAATAACAGTGTAGTACATCATCCATATTATTAATATTTATACATGAATATGCTTAAAGCAAATTAACACTAGGGGCCGTTCAAATATTACTGAAGCACCGGGAGGGGTTGATCTGGTTTGCTGACAAGGGGAGGGGAGTAAGAGTGATGCTTACGTAAGACATAAAACTATTTCCGAAAATCTCCTTGTACACTGCACAAATAATTAATTTAAAAAATTAAATTAAAATTATGCAAAAGAAAATTAAACTTGATTTGTGTATTGAAACTTGTAAGTAGGAATTAAACTAAAATTCTTTTCCTTAAGCCAGAGTTAGAGTTTTTATTGAATTAAGTCCCAAAAAATTTTAAATTAGATATTATTACTCATATACTGTTTGTAAAAAAAAAGAACGGGGTTTTGCAGATGCTTACGTAATTATAAGAGGGGTCGGATTTGTTATTTTCTGACACAGGGGAGGGGGGCAAAAAATACCAAAAACATGCATGTACGAATATTTGAACGGCCCCTATACATGTAACTCAAATGAAATTGTAAAAACTTAATTGTAAAGTCTATCATTCCACCTATGGCAGAATCATCGAATTCTACCATTCTTCAGGGTGGAACCTTCTCCATATTGAAATCTTCTTCTCTGGCATATTTATTCTTTCCTTCCAGATACCACCCCCCTCTGATTGGGAATCTTAACGATTCTAGATCAGGAACATGCAGTAGGTTAGGATGCTTAAATGGTGAAAAGAGTTCAGGGCGTAGAATTTTTAAAAAATCAAAATAACAATGTCTTGGTTATCCATGCACATCTCAGAAAACTGAATGTGATTTAATCCCAAGTATTTCTAATAGAAAATCCCCATTATAATCAAATTACAAATTAAAATCCCATTAAATTTCTTAGCATAATTGGCTCAGATACTAATTTCTATCTTGTTACTGATGGATATTTTCGTATAAATTTTTTGAGACAAAAATTAAGTAATTGTTTGGGTGAACGCTTTTCCGGCCCCTTTCATAAAAGTCTGACATTTTTATGAAATGAAAACTTGAATAGTTGATTTCAAACAGCACTTCCATCAAGAAAAAATATTCAACTGCATTTTATGTAAATTAATTATGGTAGATCTAAAACAAACGAAATTATATATTCCATAGTAATAGCCTATTTAAATATTCTTTGTTTTAATGCAAAGATTGTCTACTTCTGAATTAGAATTACTCGAATACTCATTTTATAAGAATTCCAAGTCTGCATTTCCTTTAGTAAATAAAACAGCTCCAACACGCATTTAAAAAGCACAAGCAAAAAAAGTGATCCATCAAAGTTTCGAGCAAATTGGTCTCTTGAACCTCCAAACTGAAACTATCTCAATTACGTAATTGGAAAATCTGATTCATTCTCTTAACTTCCGTAGAAGAAAAAAATAAAAGTCGAAATAAAACAATATATAAAAACAATTAGAAAAATTGAGAATGGAAAGAAATGGGGAGAATTTAAAGTGAGTTTTCAAACAAGTCCAAATCCTAATGGTCTTTGTTTCGATTTGTTCTTTTATTCCTCTTTTCTTACCGTATAATATATTTTTTTTTACTGCTTTTAATTCCAATTTAAAGTAAGTGGTCTGAAGTATCTGCATAACCTATTTTCTCCGACTATTTTTTAGTCTTTTTTAATCTTCTATTCCTTTTATTTTTTTTCCTCCGATTTAAAGAAGAATCTGAAGGATAAGAAAATTAAACCGCAAAAGAGGAGAAAATTGAATTAAAACACATGTGTTCTGACTCTTTGTTTCCTCCTCAAATCTGCAAATTCTTCTCAAGATTAATGCATAATTTCATGAAAGCTTTAAATAAATCAACAATATATCTTCACTAGTGGGTCGTCCACTTAAGAACCGCTTCTTCGAATCTCGAATGGAGAAAAAGATCAGCAAATAAAAGATGTGGGAATTTGTAAAAAAGGCCGCAACTCGGGGTTTTAATCATTCTCTATTTATTTTGCATGTTATGGCAACAATCACAAATGAAACAATAGCGGTAGAATTGATATAAGAAGAACTTTGGAAATCCTCTTAAAAAGGCTTGTCTTTAAGAGTTATTAATATCTCAATAGCTGGCTGTTTATCATTGTAACTGAAACGAAAAGTAGTATATCACAATGTCTCTATGAATGAAAAAAGTTTTAAGTCAAAAGTGTATCTATTTATATGCAACTATTAAAAAGTAATGATGTTAAATGAAATGAATGATACAATTTCGTAATTTTGCAAATCAAGGTCCTCTTCATGTAGTCTACTAATGCTGTTTCTCCAACGTTACTTACTTCAATGAAATTTTGTCAAGTACATATCTTCAGGAAATCTCTAGCACCTTTCTCTGAAATGAAGCATCTTTAAAATCTTTCCATCTGTTTTCTTACTTACCTCCAGGACAAGCTCTATTTAAACCACTAATACCAGATTTTGCTTCTATCAGTTATCCGATGATGAACTGATCTGCAAGAAATTTCCAGGTATAGGAAGTTTGAACACTTTTGAACTGAATAATTTTAAAAATTTGTCACCTATTTTTAAAATGAGGAAAACATTTATACTTTTTTAAACAACAGTAAATTTTGCACAATGATATCCGCATGCAACGATAAATCCCTCTCTTAAACTAATACAATGTTTGTCCTGATTTGCATAGAACATCATGCAAGAATCTCCCCCAATATAACGGATATTCTGAACAGAAATAAACCCCTTTAGCAATGTTTTTTTTTTAAAAAACTTGCAACACCATTTCCTTCCTCTGTAAATACAATATTATTTCATGGAGGACTAAGCAAACCTGATAATGACGATAATTCCCAAATGCAGATGTTTCAGGGATGCTGAATGATCGTGCTTTGATTGAGCCTTTTAAAAAGTTCTTTTAACTAGTTTGAAGAGAAAAGATGGAAAATAGTCTTGGATTTAACTGGAGTGGAATCTTAACAGCAGATGAGAATCTTATGTTTTTTTTGAAGAGCTGGATATAGATAGGTAGAAGATATTTTCTCTGGAAATCAGCAAACTGAAATGGAAAATGATGAAAAAGGGCGATGGATGATTATAGCAGATCCAGCACCCATTGACATCCCAGGGGAACCTCTCCTCACATCACGTGGCATTTTTCAGCCTTTCATCCGGCAAATGATGATCACTTTCTGCATTAGACTCTACAAACCTTGTTATGTTGACCATAAAAAATGAATAAGCAAACGAAAATATTATATAACTTAGATTTTTCGATAAATAAGTTCCTTGTGTAGTACCGTATATTGAATTTTATGTTTTAACAATCATTACCACTCTAGCGATGTTTTTTTGAGCGAAATGTATATTGTTGTGTTTGATTCACATTAAAACAGCCAAAAATTTAACTTTTTTTTTTATATCGACTTATCGATATAATCGATACATCCCTGTATAAAAATATCTTTATTGGTCCCGAGGGAGCATTAAGCATACATACTCTGTATGTATGCCTATTTTGTCTCATATATTTTAAACCGACCAATTTTCTCCTTACTCAGGAATTTTAATAAGTGATACTGGGAAATCTATAGCGTTTCACTTTGACGAGTTGACTTAAAATATTTCATCTATATTATTTTATCGAGAAATATTTCCGTTTTAAAGTCATGCAGTGGTATTTAATAACGCAAGAGTTTTAATACATACTGTGGGTTTAGTACATATTACGTATTTTAAAAGCAATAGAACATACAAAAGTTGAGAAAAATTACATTGATTTTAGGCTTTACTTGTGCATCGCTCTCGCAACTTCCAAACTTATTAACTAAAACCAATGCATAAGAAAGCAAACAATAGTTTGTAAATTGTACAGGCAACTGTATTTAAGCATCTTTATATATCATACGAAGTTGTCTTAAACATTGAATCCCCTGAATCGCGAAGATGATATCTGATTACTGCCTACAAGAACATAAAAGTCTTTTATTTTACATTTCTGAATATTGATTTTATCATCTAAATAACAGAAAATAACATTGATCTTGTTTTTTATTTGTACGTTTAAAATTCATTTCTCTTATTAGTTCAATCAACATACCTTCTATGTCTGTGAAAATATGATACTTTTAGGAAAATTCTCAGCTGTTCAAATCAGAGAATTTTTTTCCTGGATTTTCATTTTTTATTTGACTATTGATTATATAACTGTAAATAAATGAAAATTAAATGTTGAATTTGTTCTTTTAGAGAAAATGTCTTTCCATTTTATATAAGCTTCAATCAACATTCTTCATGTCAGAAAACATGATATATTTAAGGAAATTATCTGAAGCTTCTTAAACAGAGAATTCTTAAAATGTTTCATCCGTTTTTATTCTCTGAATAATATTCTATATGTAAATAAAAAGCAGTATGAAATAGATGTTGAAGTTTTTGACGAAATCGATTTATTCTTATTTATATAAGCCAATCAACATTCTTCAGTGTCAGAAAATATAGTTTAAGGAAATTCTGAAGCGTTCTCAAACTGAGAATTCCAAAAATTTTTTCATCCATTCTTTATTAATGATAACTATTTCCTATTTTTAAATCTACATGAATGAAATTTTTACGTAGTTTACATGTAGAGGTAATATGAAGTGAATAACATATATTTGGACGACAGTTCAAAAAAGTGTAAAAAAAACTGAGGAAGCAGTATTTGTATCTTGCTCTCTACAGTTCCCAAGATATCCTTGGTGCAACACTGTAGATACTATCGCAAAAAACAAAATATAAAGCAAATTCCATAATTTCATATTTGCAGTCAACTTTTATTAAATCCAATATCAACTAAATTTATTTTAATTAATTTTCAATTTTATACCTAGTTAGCTCCTATTGAAAGTTTTATTTCTATTACTATTTGTGGCTTAATTTACCTGCCTCTTATTATTATACATTATTGTAAAATAATGTCGAAATTTTCTTGTGCAAAGTCTGAGTTGTTCATAATTTAATCGTAAAGAAAACAAACACATTTAAGCACATTCATACGATTTTATAGAAAGTGATTTCTTGATATAGAATTGTTAGTATGCTAACAAAATGGGTGCATCTGTGTAAGCGTGGTATGCTACTTATATCCCGCCAATTGAAAATCCTAAAAATTATATAAATTTCTTTCTGTATAATTGAGGCTTTAATAATTAAAACCAATAGTCTTTGTAACTAAACAATACTTGCCCACAAATTTAGCATAATTTTGGTGTAAAATTATTACAGCCTTTGACGTTAATGTTGAAATTTGCTTCCCAGCCTACATCTAAAATGGTCGTAAGCCAAATAAACATGATGGGGCAAATAATCCCAACCACCTCATGACCAGGCTTAATTGTACTGATCTATTTATTTATCTTGTATTTATCTCAGTTCCTCCCCATCAACAAGTACCCCCCCACAAGTCTTACAAAGATTTTGATCTTGATAGACTCTGGCTTACAAGAAACAAGACACAAAAGAGGATCCAGACACCATGACTGTACTGGGAGAGAATGCAAAATGCTGTAAAATAGCAGTACATCATTTCCGTGGCCGGGCCACAAAAACATAACAGGGAAAGAAATTAGGTCTCATGCCACCTAATCTTGCTGTTAACACCACCATTTGGATCGGTGGGTAACGACTAAAAAAAATGTTTAATAATATTTGTAACAATGTCTTTTTGAAATTAAGATCGTATTTTTTTAAAAAAGAATCATAATTTAGCAAATACTTATAACGTGCCTATTTATTGGAGCGTATTAGTAAGCAGTTTAAAATTAGCTAGTATGCCGGGAAATATGTCTTGATTCAAATACAAAAATAGCTCACGCATAATTTTATTCTCGGGTATTGCGGACAGGTCACAATGTCTTTTCTATAAAAATAATTCTCAGAAAATGACAAATTGGTACTTTTCTTTACATTGTCTTCCAGAACAAATCTACGAAACTCGGGGGTCATTTTACTTTGCTTTAAAATAGCTCGAAATTACACTGAAACAAATGTCTTTTTAATTTTCTCGTGCTCAGCCCGGCGTGAAGTTAAATAGACCAGTTGCAGAGTCATTTTCTATGGTCATTAAATGATGAATTATATTGTTTAAGGAGGTATGCGGTGTTACACATGAGGAGATTTCCCTTAAGAATCTCTGGACTGCTAATTGCTTTGTAAAATGCGATGCAAGGTTTTCAGGATGTCCCGATGCGCAGGGTATAGGGATTTTAAGGTACTTTTTTTTAAAAAAAGTGCTATGCTAAAATAATTACTCACAATCAAACGAAACAATTTTTCCCTAAAAATGCACAAGACGAAAAATGTTTGTCATCCGGCACATATTCAACCGATAAGCAATGTGGTATATATTCAACCGATAAATATAGCGATGTCAATGTTTCTTGCAGCTGTTAAATTTCAAAAGTGAATGGACTGAGAATATATTCATTATAGTTAAAAATATGCTTCTTATACACAATAACACTGAGATGAGATTACGAACTTGACTACAGTGAAACCTGTGTATAACTACTGTTTATAACTATAAACCTGCTTATAACGATATTTTCCTTGGTTCCGGAAATTTTTTTACTTGCTCAATGTATTTGACAGCGATAATCACTTTTTAGATGTACCTGTCTATAACATCCCTAATAGCACAAGACGCTGTACAATATTGTTACGATATCTTCACGATATTGTTCGGCATTCAGAATACCGGACGACGTCGTAGAGATATCGCACAATATCTTGTGCTATTAGGGATAACATAACACCACTCCATGTCCCTGCAACTATAACCATATGGTTATTTAAGCAGTGACGTGGTCATGAAGTGGAAGAAAAATCACAACGTCCGAGGGGGTGACCTCTCTTAAAACTTGACAATTCTCTATAGCGCTGCCTAATTAAAAACGCAACAAATCTACAAACATTTACAGGAGCATTAGGAAGGATTGCTATTGTGCTACACATTATAAAAATATTTTGGAAACACGGAAAAATAAAACCTTGAAAAACACAAAATTACACAATTATACATGAAATAGCTACCTGTCTATAACGATAATTCTACCTATTAGTTGTTACACTACAATTCGGATTTTTTCCCCTTAGTTAACGACACCCCATGGTCCAGATTGTGATGTAACAGAACACCCTCCCTTAGACTTGGAATCAGAATGATTGATTCTGTAAGAATGTGGGATAACAGGCGAATTGGAATGTGCATGTTTGCTGCCTCTCTCTGGCTAAGCAGTGTCGTAACTATTCATTCGCAGTTAGCCCTTCGGACTGACCACTTGTTCCTTGAAGCTCGTTTCGAAAAAAAAGTCTTGAGCCTTTTTAAAGCCTTGAGTCTACAGCGGCACCGCACAACACACTGCTATTATTATGAAACAAAATTGCTTACATCTCCTTTTTATGCATACTTTTATTGTTAGTGAAAATATTAACTAAAATTTTCGCTTTGAAGTTCTCAAAAAAAGTTTAAAAAATTTAAAGTTTATAAAACACAATTTCATAGAGCGAATATTTGTAACATCAATCAATAAACGCAATAAATTTAGTTAGTATATTAGTACCTGCATGCGTATTTAAATATCGGCTGCAAAAATGCTTAAACTATATAAAAGGATAACCTGTCTCTTAAAAATGTTTTTGTAGGTCCCTACAATATGTTTATATACAGGTTTTACTATATAATACAAATCTTTTTTCTGACTCTAATTTCTATTATAACACAAATAGCAAAATGTTCGACTTGATTGAATTAACACCAATACACTGAACATGGCAATGTCACAGAATCAGAAAGGGAAAACTGGTATTAATGCTAATAAGAACTTTATACTTTGAACTATGGGCAGATGATGAGGATGGCACTTGAACCTTCAGCCTCTCTCTTTCACGCCACAACAGTAGAGGGGCATTTGGTACTCACCATCACATTTAGCGGACATGAGACCCACATATACGACGAACCTTTCGCGCAATCGGGTTTGGAACATGATATCCTCCGATACCCGTTTTAGTGAATGTTATTTTGATTACTCTTTTATATGTAAGTAAGTTCTCCACACACTAGTTGGGTCGAGCATTTGTAGCCATCTTTCTTTCCCAACTGGTGTAGGTCGAGCCAATATTTACCACCCAGCCCTGTTTTGATCTCTGGCACTGTTCTAGTAACAGTTTGTAAAACTTTTAATTCCTCCAACAGCCTATTTTCAGCCTTAAACCTATTCGGGCAGGCCGGGCCGCTGTGAGGCTCTATCCATCTATTTATCCTCCGATACCGAAGGTGAGGCCTGGCCACCATAGCCCCAAGAAAACAAAGGAGAAATATTCTTGTTTTCACTCTTTGCTCTTCATTTTTAAGAGGAAATCAAAATCAGTGTAAATTCTACGGGATTATTTTTTTAGACCAACAAAAAATTCGTAAATTAAAGGTTCATGAAAACTGCTGTACTGATGGATCTCCCTGGTCAAATAAACATCTAATAGTATTTTGCAAAAGAAATTCCAGTTCTTACATAAAAACATACACACACAAAAAAACAAGCTTCGACCAAACTCTTTTTCCCAAATCTCTTTCTCCATCTAATATCTAAGAGAGAAAAATATCTTCTCCGTTAGACCATAAATCTAACCGCCTCGGATAAAACCGAAGACGCAAACGTCTCGAGAGGGACGGACCCATCATCAACAACACAGTCTTCTGCAGGCAAAAAAAGCCCAGCGGAGCATACTCTTAGCATCGATCGTAAAAAAAGGCGCCCTGCCTCCTTGCAGCAAACAAAACTTGAGCACTTTCCTGTCCAGATCTCATCTGGGTGATGGGTGTTGGACTCTCTTTGTCCGACGCGTCGCGTTTTATGAAGGGCCACTTTCTGAAAATGCGGCGATTCTTGGAGATTTATTAAGCAAGTTTTGTGAGGATGGACTCGCAGAAGGTCTTTGGACAGAATAAGGGCTGGATCGTTAATGTCGGTTTATATCGTGGAGGATTCAATTTGCCAGCTAAGTTTTTCGGATTGTGTAATGTAAGAGAGTGGGATAAAATTTACGGCATGCCAGCGTAAAATAAAGGAATGTTATGTTCTTATGAAAGAAAATATAAACTTAGCAAGTGTTTTTGCTGCATGATATGATAAAGCATCAGCAATAGAAATATATTTCCTGAATTTCTTCATTTTAATACAGACGCGAAAGAATTTACGAATTTCGGTTTTATTCCAAGTACAATTTATCTTTCCTCTTTATAGAGCGTATATAAGTGTTCATGCGAAGGCAAGGAGACCGGAACCCAATATTACAGTTTCAGTGGCGTAGAGAAGAGAGGGGGTCATAAGGGTATAAATGCCGTGAGGGTCAATTTTAAGGGGCGTTATGGAGACGAAACGTTAGTACACTGATTTCACTTTTTAAACCCACATATGATGAGAGGAGGGAATAATTCATATGTAAGGCGGCATTTATTATTGCTCAACCAACCGCTGATGACAGATAGGGCGCGAAAAAAAAGATATCATGCCCAAGGAGCAGCTTACCTTCATTAGGCCAATATACACTGTAAAAAATATCCGTTTTTTTCCCGGACTTTTTCCGTATATTTGACGGTTTAAAGCTGTTTTGTTGACAAAACGGTTTTTCACCGTTTTCCGCTCCAGCCATAAACGGTTTAAAACCGTCAGTTCAAATTCTATTTTTCGTCATACGGTATTGCTTTCCGTACGATAACTTTCCCTTTTCTTAAATGTAATTTTATTGCATTCATTTCATGTTTTTAATAGGGTTCCATCTCCGCTATTGTTTACACATGTTGCAGTAACCTGTTGTCACTCATGAAAGCTAACCTTAAAACATGTGTTCTGGCAATAGTTGATTTTTACAACATTAGGTGGCGCCACTAGAGCTATAGTGACTTTAAAACTCAAATAGATTATTTTCATTTCATTTTATGAAGTCTCCGGTGGTCTAGTGGTGAGAGCGACTGCCTTTTATTTCTATGAACGCGGTTTTGATCCCCAGCTCGGAGAAGTTTGATGTTTTGTCACCATCTTGCATCGAAATCGTGCAAGTAAGTTCAATTAAAAATTATATTAATTAAACTAATTGAAATTAATAATTAAGCCTTGATTAATTAATATTCCTAATTGATAATACACATCAGCACATTTCAACTCAACTCGAACAGAAGGAGAAAAACAATTCAACTCAGTCGATGACGTCACTTACTTCGATGACTTAATTTTTACGGAGAAAACTTGATTTCATAAGGTAAAAAACCGTTGTGACTACGGATTTACTTCGTAACTTTTACGGTTTTGCACAACCAACCCAGCTGCCAGTTTAAAACCGTAAATTTTACGGGATTTTTTTTACAGTGTAGAGTTTGAGACATAATTTGGTTTAATAACGTGAATAAAGATTATACATTTGCTCATGAGGGTGATAGATCAAGTTATTCATATCTGAAATGCTGCTCAAAACGATACGTGATAAAGTAGATAGAACGAAAGGTCAGGGATAGTTTGGAAATGGTAATGGATTTATTTTTATGTTCTTGTATTATATTGTCACGTAGACACAGGCGAGACGATTAATTGAGCAGACTTGAGGTATAGAAATGTCAATTTATTAGAAATCCAACACTGGCGTTTGATCTAGCTGATCGTATCTCATTCAACCCTCTCAACTGGAAAGCCACAACTTATATACAGTAACAGAACACTCTAGAACATTCTATATTCAAATTAACTAAATTTACATAAATTGGAGCATTCTGGAAATTAGCATAAATTAGTGTTAAATCCAAAGAAAGAAAAACCCAGTCCGCAAGCAGCGGGGATCGAACCAAGGACCAATAGATCCAAAGTCAGCTTTCCTACCTCTCAGCCACATAATGCACGAGTGATGGGGAAAATGTGGCAATATTTTCAGACAATGCTAATTTCTTACTAATTCAAATAATGTTGTTAGTCCTTAATGAAAAGCTTGAGAATTGGAGAATTATCAATTCCCATATAATAATAACATTCTGAAACATACCTATTCAGAAGAAAAAGAGCTAATACACTTGAAGAACTCCACAAAGAAAGCAAAAAAAATTATTTCATCTTGGAAAAATTTATACTAGGTAGTCTCATTTCAATATAAAAAGATAAGCTATTTTATACCATCATATTGTTAGTACAATAGAACTAGAAACTAAACATGCTCCAAGAATTTTATCAATTTCGATATGACGTAGTGTAAGTTGAAAATCTTTCATAGGACTTCTTGACTTTAAAATTGCTATAATCAATCGCTTCAACATAGAACAGATACAAAAAACATTGGCAAGTTTTATCGTAATTATAGATTTATAAGCATATGAAGCCGATGATTTTTTCATAATGCGGTTATTTCAATACTAAAAATGAATAGATAAAACAAAGATGCCAACAGAACTAAATCAATTATATATCAAGCTCTCAAAAATAACATTTTTCTTTTATAACAGTGACAAATTTATCGATATCAAAATTACAGTGTTATGTGCTTACATTTTGATGCGAGGCCAAAAATTTAGAAAGAGTATCCATTTGCTCGGATATTTCTATACTAAAAATGTATAGATATAGCATAGATGTTGCAATAACTTAGAACAACAATGAAACGCACAGTTCCAGAGAATAACATTTTTACTAGTAAAAAGTGACAAATTTCTCGGCATCAAAACCACAACGTCGCGTTATATGCTTCCGAAGCACTTTGAAATGACGCCAAAAAGTTAGGGAAAGTATCCAACAGCTCGGAACATTAATTTTGCTCCCCAGCGATTAATACGAGCACCCGGGTGGGTTGAAGAAGAGCTAAAAAAATTTCAAGAGGGGAGGGCAGAATGTTAGCCATTTAGCTGAACAGCATATTACCGCTGTACTTTCCAATATCGGGCGGTTGGTTGGACAAGAACCCATCCAAATTGGATGGAAACGTCACACGTTCCGAATAAGGCTGTGGTGGGTCGAATCATGTCATACTTTGGTGACGTGTCAAACGCCTCTGACAAATTGTCCGAAACACGACCGAATGAGCAGAATATTGGGCAAGAGAGCGGCAAATCAGAAAGAGGGGGGCTTGTGCAGTGAGGGGGAGAAACTCAACAAGAGGGACGAGGGAGGGGGTCTTGTTTGCTGGTAGAGTTTAGAGAAGCATACTGTTCGATCCTGCTTGGTTGGGAGGGGTGGAACATGGAACAATATTGTGAGGACGGAAAATGACATTGCTCTGGCAATTTTTTAAAAGAAAGAGGGGAGGGGGTGGTGAAGGGGTTGATGATGATATGACGGGACCTTGTGCGTGCTTTTTACTTTTCAAAATCAACTAGCTACTTTGGTTTGGAACACGCATAACTTTTCTGGTGCTTTCAGGTTCTCTAGGATTGTTGAAAAATAAAAATGAGCAGAATATTTCACATGATTTGTATGAAAATTATAAAGTAAAGATATATTTTAGAGTTGTACCCACTTGCTACTTTTGTACAGTAGACTTTTTTTATTTTGATGAGCTAGAATCTTCTAGAAGGAGACGCTGCAGGCCAGGACTTCCTACAATTTTAGTTGCAAAAATTCGAAAAGAGATTTGTATGCTTCACTTCCTTATTATTTTATATTCTTCAATGTTACATGACAAAAATAAATCAGTGTAGCTTGGCTAATTCGAATTCTTCGGTAATGCGACATTTTCTCTGGCTCCTTGAGTTCTCTGTCAATATAATGTTAAAATATAGGCGATAAATCAATTTTATTTTGGTTAAACTAAAAATTGTTAAAATATATGCATATATTGGTTTTATTTGGGAATTTTTTTCTTTGATTTAATAAATTTTCACGCCTACAAGGAAGTTTGATTGTACATGTGCTGTATTCAAAGCACTATATTATGTTTATTTATAAAAAAACCAAATAACACAATATGTTCTACAATATTGTTACGATGTCTTCACGAAATTGTGCAGCCTTTAGAATATCGAATAACATCGTGGGGATATCGTCCAGAACTTGTGCTAATAGGGAAATTACTTATTTATTTATATAACTTTTAAAATCTCTATTTCTACGGTTATGATAATTATCGCTTTATTTGGTGCCATTTATTTATTAATTACGTGTTGTATAATAAAACTGTTAAATATGAAAAAATAAATACACTGCAATTTTTAGGTTAGAAATTGTCGTTTATCTACCTACACTTAATTTTAGGCCCTGTTTTTCTTAATACGAATTTTTATTATGGTTCCTTCAGCTTCAAATTAGTCAAGTTCCATTGTACACTTGTCATTCTGATACAAAATACTTTTTTTAGAATAATTAATTTGTAGCCATTCTGATACAAAATATATTTTAGAATGTTTAATTTCTGTCCATTCTGATATAAAATACTTTTTTAGAATAATTAATTTGTAGCCATTCTGTTACAAAATACTTTTTTAGAAAAATTAATCTGTAATAGATAAAAAGTCCGAGTACAAAAAAAAAATGAATATTTTCTGTCTATCTAAATGCCTATTTCACACTTTTCTAACAATAACTCGCTGCTGATATAAGCGTGAAGGTGAAGCCTTATTTTTGATGCCCTTTCAAAGAAAAGGTCGTTTCGATTTTCTGGTGAAAGTGATACGTTAAGCTCGGATTCTGTAGTCTGTGACTGTGTCGCTGAAGCCTTTTAACAACCTGTGCAGTCACTAAATTAACTGATAAACCTCCTTTCTTTGGTTCAAGATTCATATAAGAGCATTCTGTGATTGAATATTTGGCCATTCTAGTCAGTCAATAGGAAACAAAACGTAGAAATTAAATCTGACAATTATAACTGAATTTTTACGCTGTCTTTTGAAAATTTGTATTTCAAAATTGTACTAAGATATCAAAGCAATTTTCTGGAAACATTTAATATCCACTGCAAGTCTTTATAACGTATTTAAAAATAAGATGGAAATCGCAAAATCAAACGCTTTTGCTAATGCTGTGCTTAGCAAATTTGTTTTCAGGTAAACTAACTACTATTTTATAGTTCATTAATTATAATAGTTATGGGCGCAGGATGAATGGATTAAAGTAGTAGTGTAGTTTTAATGACAACAATTTAAAAATGCAGCAGCTAGAAAGTCTCAATTTTTCATTTGAAAATATTTTTAAAAATCATTTTATAATCTAAACCATAATATTATTACATCATTTATAATAATTAATAGCTTTAAAACAAACGCTAAAAATTGTAAGATTTGACTACAAATACCTTCAAAATAGACATAGAAAATTTTATATAGATCAATTAAATTTAGAGAGAAAAAAATCAAAAAGCATTCAAACTTAATGTGTAGCCAAGTAAATTATTAAACTAAAATAATGAATTTGTAAAGTAATTGTTATGTTTGAGGAGGTTAGAAATTTAAGAGAGAGTCTTAAAGTATGTACGAACAGTGTACGACATTTAATTTTCCCATATTTTAAGTCGTTTTGAGCCTAAAATGTCTGTTGTCTAACCGTTAAGATATTTCATCGCCAATTTATATGGAATTACTTTTGAAAGCAAAAGTTTTTGTACTGCGTTCTTGCTTTTTAGCTGTAACAAAAAAATTCCATTGTCATTGTAATTTTTTTGAAGAATTTTTAAACATGCTTTGTTTTTGAAATGGAGATTTTAAATTAATTTTCTCGAGTGAAAATTTCCTCATATTTAAACAGCATTAAATGCCCTATTATGTATAATGTTTATATCAATAATATTATTTTGCTTGATTATTTTTCGGCGGAAAAACTAATTCTGAACAAACAGTGCTTCTGCAGATAATACAAAAACTATAGGCAGAAAAATATTTTCAAAGTATTTTAACGGAATTTATGGTAGCATAAATTTTTATTAACTATTCGATTTTTATGACACACCTCTCTAAATTGCATTATTTATTTTTAAGGAATTCATTTGCACTAGAACAAATTTCTTAGGCACAGATTTTCTTTGAATAATTAAATCTCGCTAGTTATTTCTGCTAACGAAATGCAAAATAGGAACTACCATATTCAAAATTTCTCTTTTTATTCGTTATATGGAATATAACACCATTAACTATTTCCGAAATTTTTTAGTTGGTGATGTCTTTTAAACTTCAAATATGTATAAAAATGATACAATAATTTCGCACTGAAGTTAATAATTGTTTTGAAATACACAAATATTGTGTATTACGAAAAATATGATTCCCAGATTCATGATTAAAATGCCTTATAAATCCCCACTTGTTGATTATTCCATTAGTATTTTTTAAATCACATTAAACAAATGCAATTAGCTGAAAAATCCCTCTATTATTTCAAAATTCTCAGGCATAATTTCAGAGAATACAGCATTTATTTAATTAACTCCACTCACTATCAAACTCAAACCACTCCATCATTTATTTAATTAAGCAAACATTCAGAAACAACAAAAATTGGTTAGACATGCCATAATAATCTCTAAACGCTTAAACCAAATACGATATCGGCATCCAGCTTTTGTTAATAATGTTTAGCTTTCTTTAAAGTTAAGTTTCGCTTCAGTGCCATTTCATTTTTATCAACACTCCAAATTCCCAGCTCTGAAGTTTGCAGTTTACTTGAACCAAAAACAAATTTATCAAGAAGTGTGTTCAACTGAAACTGACTAAAATATTATTATAAATAAAATTATCGAAGGGAGCCCGTTTCTGCGAAACGGCCGTTGGGATTGAGGGGCGTAAACTTACTTACCTTACTCAACTGTGACTTTCTGTGACTAAAGTAGCTCTATGTGAGTAAAGCAGTTCTATGTAACTAAAGTAGCTCTAAGTGACTAAAGTAGCTCTATGTGACTGAAGTAACTCTTTGTGACTCTGAGAATATGTGATTGAAGTAATTCTTTGTGACTCTGAGATTATGTGACTGAAGTAACTGTTTGTGACTCTGAGATTATGTGACTGGAGTAGCTCTTTGTAACTCTCAATTTATATGACTGATTCGTGATTTTGGTTGGGGATTTTTTTCTCGAAAAAAATTCTTATTTTCAAATGTAATATATTTATTCAAGTTATTAATATTGGATAACCATCTTATGTAAAGTCGGATGATGGTGCGATAAATACCAAGCGTAATTTAATAATCTTTCACCAACTTTGCAACTCGAGCGTGACTAAACCGGAATTCCAAATTCTAAAATTCTTTTTGCAATCTTTAATGTCCACCTTTCCCTGTTAAATGAAACTAAAAGCAACTCTCCATGTTATTTCTTTGCGGAGCTGTAAGCGTTTAACTTTACCAAAAAAAGCGTCATATTTTTTTCCTTTCCCGACACCCCATTAGACCACTATGAAGGGACTAAGTTTGCGTCAAAAACAAACGTAACTTGCAACTGAATATCGCAGCAAGCGGCAGTTACATTCGGAGCTTTCTGTAAATGCTGTTTCACTTCTCTTGTACCTGCTCAGTAAAGAAAGCAATCATACAGATGACTCGGATTTCGGAGAGATAAAACAGATTTTATTTCCTTTTCTGCTGAGGTAAAAAGAGAAACGATCATCAGCTAATAGAAGTAGAAACTTCTTGTTTGATTTAGATAACACTGAAAGATTATGAGCCTATTTTATTAGTAGCTTTGAAAAAATAACTAGGAATTTTTAAAGATGGAAATAATATTGATGTATTTGGAGAAAAACTTGATTTCTTACAGTTAAGGTGACTGTTAAAATATTTTTTAATAATTTTACTTCAGTTTTGATAAAATAAAAAAAAATTTAAAAACTTTTTCTATATTTATAAAATATTAAGAAAGTTTTCCACTGAATTCAAACTTTGATGTTAAATATCTCATGTCAATTAATTTTCGATGTATAACATCGTTGAAACTAGGATTGTTGGAATAACGCCGTAATAAATAATTGAATGTTCAAAAAATAGCCGCTACATGTAAATGTAATGTTCGTATATGCTTTTAAATATTTATCTTCTTTTAATATTCGTCATTAATAGTGCGCTCTGATACTAAATATCATTAATATTTTTCCCCTTATTTTCATAGTTGACGAAGATTTCCTATTGTTTTATGTGTTACGATGAATATATTTCATTATCTCACGAATTGAACACGTTCATCAGGATATTATAAAAATTGAATCCCATTTCAATTATTTCCATTCACTTTCAAATCAAATGAAATTAACAAAAAGGAAACCTTACAATAAAGTAAAAATATCTCACGAATCAAAAGACAATATTGAATATATTTCAGATTTTCAATTGCAAATATAATATGCTTTTAATATTTTAAATATTATTATTCATGGTTAATAGTACGTTTTTTCTACTAGTTATACAATTCAAACAGAAACTTTACATTATTTGTTGCTGCCCATCCTTTTTTTTTTAAGAATTCTTAAAAGAGGAATTAAATTTTTAAAAAAATATTCTCCCAATTCCTCAGCTCATCTATTTTATATTTACTTATTTTTTGTATATTTTTTTAAATTCAACGTGACTGCAACTCGCATGTTACAAATCTTTGCAATATGGCCCTTTTGGTGTAACTTCTGATAGTGAAGGTATACTTTGCATAGTTTACTACACGCTTCCATTCTAAAATGAAGACAATTAAGTATGCTTTTGGAAATATACCTCTTGCTGTTGACAGATTTAGTCCATGATTAATAGAGTTATCGTATTTACTTAAACAAGAACACAACAAGCAGGCGTATTTTCAAAAATGGGTTTTTCGGACTTGGAGATTTTAAAAGCAGAAGTTTATCAAAATCTTGATTTCAAATTTTTTGACGATTACAATACTTTCTATATGTAAATTCATATACCAGAAAGCGAAAAAGGAATTTTTTCACAATTTCCGCTTAGTAAAATACTTGCATAGAATCATACTGCGATACTTCTTTTTGAAGACTACAACACTTTCTCTGAGTATAATTCACTTCCAAGAAAGTGAAAAAAGTGTCCTTTTAAACATTAAAAATTACAGTTAAAAATATACTTGAATATAACCAAATTACGGTAATTCCTCCAGTTTAAAATGGAAGTAAACACTTCTCCTACAAAATGAGCCATTGTCCCCGAAGACAGGAAAGCCGTGCTCAGAACTCTTTTGTATGAGAAAAACACGACGGACAAATTGAGGACACCTAAATAGTCAGCTTAATCCCGGTAACAATGTCGGATGGTTTGGAGCCGAGCCTTCCTCAAAGGGATGGCACGCCAGCGGATGACATCTGGTGCTATTGAGTGGCATTGAGGTGTAAGTGCCTCATTGAGGACGGACCGGCATCTGTTTAAACTGAGCGCTGTAGGATTAGTGCGTGAGAACTTTGTCGGCTTGGGTGTCCGGGGCAAAAGAATACCTTCTATAGAGGTCTTTTGTGCATCTCTTTCTGGTGGTAATCTATACTCACAGGGAAGAAGAGCCATGGTGGGGGAATACCACTAATATGTGCTATCAGTTGCACAAGCAGAACGTAAAGTGTTTGGTTGAATGTTTGGATTTCAATTGTCGATGCATTGATTCGTTGGAATTAAAGTAACCCTATTCTCAGCGTTGCAGAGAAAAGAAGTAGTGGTCGTAGCAGTGCCAAATCACGGTGATATACATTTCGGAACATTGAGAAACGATTGTTGCAAAAATAAACGACAAGGAATGATAGACGAACAGTCCCTAGTATACACATAATTCTATAGTCATCAGATGTTAATAATTTAAATATATTGGTGATACATATAAATTGAAAATTACAATCCGATAAAAGAGTGAAAATATGTTAATGATATCACTGACACATGCATTTTCATTTCTTCTGGGGTGTCGTCATCATAGTGACTTTGTGACTGTCCAATGACATCAGAATCACGCAAAGTAAACTGCAGTTAGAAATTCGTTGATTTTGCGCATATCGGCCTATCAGTTGTTTTTTTTTATCAATTCTGATTTAGAGCGCAGCTAAAGAATAGAACTGATAACCTTCTTCAAACAGATTCTTGTCCCTCGCCCATGCGATACTAAGTCTTAACCCACTAGACCACTAGTGAGTTTAGGTGTTTGTAGTTACGGTGTCGTACCGATTAGAAAATTATACTAAAGTCAGTTCATTTTACTGTAAATTTATTACTATCCAGATAACATCCTGTAAACAGTCATTTAAGCTAAATCTAAAACAGAGGAGTGGAGTAGAAATGGGGCAAGGAAATAGTACGAGTGCCACTCTTAGGAGACAGCGCGGAGATAAAATAGCTGCACATTTCTTTTATTTTATCAAGCCAAATATGAAAAGAGGATTAATAAACGCACCCTTGCTATGCAACTGCATGTACTGAGTTATTAATAAAACTTCTGAAAGTTACAGAGATAAAAATTATGTTAACGTCATTTAAGACTGTGTCGCCACAATTGGAAGGCACTTCACGCAGCATTGACCCCTAAAAAAGAACAAATATTTAAACCACCTTTCACAAGAGGAAAAGTGATTCATTTGAATAGAGATATTTTGAAAACCATAACCTCTGTTCACACAAAAGGGGTGATGTTGACCCCCGACACTGAGGGTGACGTTCCAGACACCACCACAAGCCTCCCCGCACACCGCGGCCGCTTTCTTTGACATCGATACCATGCAACAACAGATGGGAAGATCCCCATTCTTTTCTTTGTTGGGCCCACTTTGTATATCGTCGACCCATCCTACTATGATGAGCTTACTCGCATCAATGGGCACCCATGCATCAATTTGAGAAGGAAGCCCCCCTGCACCTCTGAACATGGAGAAAAGAACCAAGTGATTCTGATTTGGAACTATCATCGAGTAAGGCTTGCTAAACTTTTCTTTACAGCCAGTATGCAGACACCATACCAACAGAATTTTTTTCTCTGCCTAATGGCGCTGGTAAATATGCTGTATCACTACACCTGGGCTACAGATTTTTTTTCCCATTCGCTACCGACATTTTGGTGGAAAAAAATTTGTGGGCAAAAAAATAAATTATAAAATTTTCATTGATGAATGACAACAACAAAAAAATTCAATTAAAAATAGTTATTTATCAAATTATTTTATATAAATAAAGACATTCAGGTAACAACTTTACATAAAAGAAATTAATAATATTCAAACATATTGCCATAATGAGCTGCCATTTTTCACTAAATTCGGAGGCGTATTGTATATGTATCATAAAAGTTGGTAAGAATTCTCAAAGAGTAAAGTTTTTAAATATGAAGTTTTGTTATTATCATTATTTTAATAAGAACTACGTACTTTCAAGTAAAAAACGGGTAATCTTTTCAAAATAAGGATATTTTCAAGTCAGAACGATCTTGTCATTTTAGTTTATGTAATGTACAGTCACCAACAAAACTTTCTTGAAACTTTTGTAAATTTTCTGTAATTTTAAGATACTTCTATTCGAGACAAATATTTCAAAAAGGTTTTTCCATGCAAAATACTACATTAATTCTTCTTTGCCTTTATGCTAAATTCGATTGATATTCTTAGAAATTTCATTTCTGAAAACTGATTTTATGCCCTGAAAGCTGCAGCAACAAAAGATACAAGCATTATTGAATAGTTGCAAAAAAATTATTAAAAGTACAGTTATTTAAACTTTCGTAAATAAGTTATTTTAAACAGATATCGTAGAAAAATTCTTGATATTCTTTGTCAAAAAATTAGACTAATCATTTGAGCATTAATTAGTAGTTATTTTGAATCGGAATAATGAAAGGATTGGAATGTAAGAATATAAGTGAAAACTGATTACTTTTAATAAAAATCCATTCTTTTAAGTTAGAATGTTTTTAGAGTAGGAAAACAACAGCAGGTCATTGATAAAAATGTATATTTGCATTAATAACAAAATTGGACATTTTTAGAAAAACATGATTTTATAAAATTATAAAAATATAATAAAAGCCAGGAAAGTGATAAAAACGAATCATATGAATAGATTTAATGAACATTTATACATAAATGTTTTTTCGACTTTAATTTAATAAATGCCATTATAATAATAAATGCATTTGAAATAGCTATTACAGCCACTTTTTGTAATTTTCTCATTACAAATTCGTCTCTCACAAATAAATGCACTTTAACCAGAAAGTCATAAGCTTTCAACATGAATATGAATTTGATATCCGTACTTAGAACATAAATATTTCCATTGCTATAAGAAAGTGGTAATGAAAAAATATATTAATGATCAAAAGGATCATTTTTTAATGTAACTTCATAATCATAAATAAAAAACATTTTAGATCACAAGCAGTGGCGATTCGTGAGCTCAGAAATAAGGAAGGGGGGTTGCAAAATAAAGTTTATCAAGAGAATATAATTTTAAAAGCTACTTTATCTCTAAATAGGCCAAATTTTTTAATTACAAATCCAGATGTGAAATTTCCTGATTTTCAAACAAAGTAATAACCAGCATACGACATTTTCTATTAGTCTTACTAACGAAAATTAAAGTGAATGTTGATGTGACGATTCCTCTGATGCAAAATAATAATAATAATAATCTTAGTTCCACATATACATTTCCCTCCTTCCCCAGTTCACTCGATAACACTCTTTCAAAAATGAATATCAAATAACTCATATACAGACAATTTGTTTTTGAGCTAAAACATAATAAATACATTTTTTACTGAAATACTCTAAAAATTTGAAAGTTTTAGAATAGTATTATTTGCTTGAATCTGTCATTGCAACACGAACCGAACGCGAAACTCATAAACAGCCAATGAGATTGCAACTTGTGTGAGAGTGAGGAAAAAAAGAAAAATATATTAAAAAGAGCATCTCTTTTTTCGTTCAGTTGGCTCCGTGCCAGCCAGAGCTGTGTTGACTTTCAGCGCATAGCCCGTCTAAGTTAAAGAAGAAAGAGTTGCTTTTTCACTCCGGATTTTCTGCTCAGTGAACGGATATCGGGGGGCGGAGGGTAGATTATTTTGCATCTTAGACCTGCGTCTCTCTTCGTTTGGATTCATTTTATGCCTTTTTAAAATTTTTTATTACTTTTTTGCATTTTCGTAAGTCTTTAAACTCTGAGAGTGGAAAAGTAAGCAAATAAGATTAAAAACGAAAAATACAAGTTTAAAAAATAATTTCAGGGAGTGCTGCAGCCCTGCAGCTCTGATGGATGAGCCGCCACTGATCACAAGTGACATTACTTTCTGTAAATTTTTGAAATTTTCTCATTTCATTCATAAATAGCTATAATCTAAACGAGACGTCACGAACTCTCAATATAAATATGATTTCACTGACCCTGTACAATATATAAATATTTGCAATGCTATTAGAAAGTGATGATGAATAAAAAACATGCACATTACGGGATGGGACCAGAGCTTACACGCGAGCAGAGAGAGGCAAAAAAAGAAATGTCCGATGATTCACTGTGCAAATGTTGGGAGGGACGACCAGGATAATCCCCAAACAGAACGAGGTTAAATGTTTGCTGTTTCATTTAAACGAGGCCCCATGCAGCCTTCACCTCTAATCAAAAGAGCCGACTCCTCCCCCCTCTGAATGAAACAGGATTCGTAAATGGAAAGGAATTCTGCGGTTTTCCGACTCGTTAGTTGAAATTTAATGAGATTTAATTAAATTTTTAAAAATGTGAAGAGATAAACAAGGTTGGATCGATCAAAATGGTGAATTTCTGTTATGACAATTTAAGATCTATTTAAAATTTAATACCAAATATTTAACTCCATTAGTTGATTGTAAATGAAGTTGCTGGCGTGGAGAAAGATGCGTGATTTGTGTGGTTAGACATACAAATTGCTAAAAATAATTGGTATATCTAACCATCATTTATTTTTGAATGTCAATCAATATTCCAATACAAAAAAGAAGAAAACATTTTGAATTTCTAACAAAAAGATGCTTAATTTCGTGGTATATAATCTATATACTTATTACAGATGGATCTTCAAAATATAAAGAAGCTAATCTATTTTATAAAAATTAATAATTTGAGAAAACTAAACAAAAAAACTTGTCTCATGTAAAGGAAATTATAATATGTTCCACGAATGAACAATGAATGAAAAGAAATGTCCTTTAAAAATGGTTATTCCGAAAATTTTAATGATTTGCACCAAATCAAGATGTTTTTCTTGACTAGTTTTTGTTACAAATAATGAAATTTCTGCAAGAAGACGGCATGAAAGTTTTCCCGAGACCCCATCAGCGTTTTCCGTGACCACAAGTGGGGTTAAAATTTACAGTCTACAATATCGTGTCTTAGAGTATTCCGAAAACTTTATTGGATGTAACTATTCCAGTCTATACCTCACTCAATATGTATCTTATTCTGTTTTTACTAAATCTAGTCTAAGCATTTCGTAAACAGCTTTAGAGGAAAGCAAATATAAAAAGTACAAATGGGTAACCAAGCGTAGGCAAACAAATCTCAGCTCATAGGAAGCCAAACGAAAGATGACAGACATTTGAGCATTCTCTTCCTAGAAGTAAAAAACTAAAAATAAAGGACAAAAAAATTGGCTGACATAAAATCAAAGGAACGTGAAATCAAAGGCAGAAAGTTTCAAATGCGCCGTATGACATAATAGTCAGTTAGCTACAAAATTGCTGTTAGCGTTGAACCGTCAAAAAATTTCCTCACCCAGTCTTTTTTTCTATTAACACGGACTTCAAGACCAACAAATATTTGACATTTGTCTCTAACCCCACACAATTTGTCTTGAATAGTGGACATTTGTCTCCAACCCCATACAAAATACAAGCTCAAACTTACTTATCTTAAGCTACTTACCTAAGTAGCGCAAGATACTCTATAATATTGTGAATATTGAAAAGAATTCAATCCGGAATTCGGGTCTGGGGAGGGTGAGGTCATAAAAATTTTGTATCGTCGTGACGAATGTCAAACCTCATGGCTTATGTAAACCAAAACACTTTAACTTTACAGACTTTACTCACCTGACAATACGAATCATAAAGAACACTACAATACTTTCGATAATTTAATGAAAAATACAATGAAAAAACTAGAAAAATAAAAACGTTTTCGACCGCGTCAACGCTACAAGTACAAGTGGAATGACCAGAAAATTAGGAAATCTTTGAGCCTGTCAAGCCAGAAAGCAATGTTGTCACATTATTATTTTTTAAGTGAAATTAAGAACAAACAGTTGCATTTATTTTAAATAAAATCAAGAATTCTGGTTTAGCTCTGGGAGGGGCTGCAGCCCGTTAGTCCCCCTGGATTCGCCACTGAACATATTGTTAGAACAATGCATATCTTCATTATGTGACAAAGGATTCGTCCAGTAGTTTTTCTAGCATGAAAAGCCACATAAGAGCCGAAATCTTTCCAGAATACAAGCGCAAACATTTTAAAATGAGATTCGTGAATAACAAAATCAAGTTCTTGAAATAGATTTGAGAGAATACACAAAAAATATACATGTACATACAACAACAAGCTGATGGAATATGATCTTCGATTTCAGTTTGCTTAGGTCTCATCAAATAATCGCGTACCACTAGATGTAACTATTCCAATCTTCATCTTACTGGATATAGATTTTTTTAGAAAATAAATCCCAATTTAAATCTTTCGTAAGCAACTTCAGAGAAATGCAAATACAAAAAGGACCAAGTGTGCAATAAAAAATAAATTTCAAGCTCATGCAAAACCAAATGAATGATGACAGAAACCAGCATTAGTGCTTTAAACATTCCTCTTCCTAAAAATAAAAATAAAGGACAAAGAAAAAAAAAGGAATTGGCTGACATAAAATGAAAGGAACGTAAAGTAAAAAGGAGAAGGTTGCAAAAGCGCCGCATGAAGTGAAAGTCAATTAACTGCAGAATTAACGGTTAGCGCTCGAACCGTCAAAAATCCAACCAATTTTTTTCCCCCACTCCATTCCTTCCAACTCTTTTAATTCCAGTTTCTTTTCCAGATAGCAACGGAATGGTGTTTCAGCCATCACCTGATAATGACAAGTCGACGCGCAAAGCGCGAAAGAGGGAGAGAGAGCGAAACGGAGATGCAGGAGCGGGTGGGGAGCCAGTCAAACCTTGTGGAAGCATTCCAAGGATAGGAAAAAGTTACCCAACAAATAAAACATTATCTCTCAAATTTCGTTGGAAGGATGGAAGAAGAGAAAGAAAAAGATAAAAAAGAAAAAAGAGAAAAAGTTGGCAATTACAGGAGATCTATTATTTAGATAGCGAGTGTAGTATAAGCGCTTTTTGAATTCCTTGCTTCGCTAAAAATCAATACATTTCCAAGGGAGGAGGGATGAGGAACGGTAAAGAGAAGAATTGGGGGTGGGGCGGAGGAGTGGAGTTGAGTAGACACTTAACTGCAGCAGACAGTTTGGATAGAAAGAAGTTTTTTGCTGTGGGTTTAGAAGAAAGCAGGTTGAGGTAAAGCAAAATAAGTGATATTGGGGAGGTGGTAAAAGATTCGGAAGTGAAAAATGTAGGAAAAGCGGATAAATCAACACAGGAGATTTTTCGTGACCATGTAGCATTGTTCTTGATTGTGACATCATAGCTGCATTACACTGCGCATGTGAATGCAGTGGAAAACAAATTATTATTCACTTTGTGACTAAGCAATAAGTCTCAACTGGAAAAAATATCGCTAAAAGTCATCGTAATTTGTGAATATTCGTATTTCACATAACTAGGGATATTTTATATAATCAGTGACAGAACTCAAATCAAATGGGTGCAAAAACATGTGAGCGGATAAATAGACATAGGCGATATCCCGTGACCATGTAACATCATGGCTACACCACGCTGTACATATGATGCAGTGAAAAACAAATGATGATTCACTTTGTAACTAAGAAACAACTTGACATTCATGCAAATAAATCTCTCAGAAAAGTCACATAAAATGTATTATATATTATATCCATTTATTATGTATGTACTTGTAATTTTATATAATCGGTGAGACAACTCAAATTGACTGATTATAGAAATATTTGAAAGGCTACATCACAGCTGAATGACGACATATGTGTTTCTAGACCACCTTAAAGCTTCATTAAATCAACACAAAACAAAAACAAAATAACAAAAAACTATTTTGTATAATCTCTGAAAATTAAAAGGAAAATTTTAAAGAGATTTCAGACCTAAATAGAGCCACTTCTAAGCATCGTATAAAAATGATCATCATATTGTCAAAAGGAGTTATTTCCAGATATTCTTAAGAAGACGTCCATTTTGTATAGTAATATTAATAGTATCACTAGTTGTGTTACAGTTGTATCTGTCTACGGCATTCGATACCATATGTTAATAAGTGCTACAAAGTTAATGTTAAAAGTGCTCCGCTGGCAGTTAGCTTTGCTTTTAGATAGTTCGTCCGACTTTTTATGGTACATCGGCCAGAACTAATTGCTTCAAATACTTCATATGAACTCTAAAATTATAAGTTTTTTATTGACACTAACTTGTTAAAAACTAATTAGAGCATATTATTATCTAAATGTCTAAAACTAATTCCATTTGAAGAATTTGTATCATATAAAATTAGCAAGTGCGGCGTCTTTAATAAAAAGAATAAATTTATAAGAATAAATTTATATTCTGAGGATATCCCAATAAGTCTGCCAAATGTGGATGTGAAAAGTTAAACCTTTTGATTCTAAAATCTTTAAAATTAGGATGATAAGTCAAAATATACGATGGAATGGAAATCAAGTCATATAAAGTGCACACTGGAAATGTTTCGGTCTTTAATAAAATGTTATTTGCAAAATATGAAAGACTAACCTAATCCTTGCCATCCTGATTATGATAAAAAAAAAAAAAGCTGTTGAAAACCGTTTTGTTGAGATCTTTGGATGTTGTGTAGTTTATTATAAATATATTTGCTCCATATATTTTGCCATTTATTATGAATTTCACTTCATTAATCGACATCGTTTAGTGAAGTGAAATAGTTTTTTACAGCTGTCTTTGGTGATTGAATTGTCAAATTAAAAGCGAAGAATTTTTGTTTCGATTTCTTTTTTTTTTATAATTATCAGGAAAAGTCTACTGATCCGTAACCAAGTAAAACTTTAAAGATTGTAGTTGTCAAAGATATATATTACTGAAATGTTATATTCAGTAATAATATAAGAAGGAAACAACTTCAAAGAGTAGAATATGTTGAATTTTTAAGTTAAAAAATGCTATCGTATCAGAGATACACATCTCGTTTTGGTATCAATATTTCTTATGAACTTATTTTGAATAGAAATTTAGGAATATTTTTAACTTCATTTCAGAATAAAATGGTGTTAATACCAACTAAGAATCAGCAATATATTTCTGTTACTGATTTCTATAAGTAAGTTGTTAGTACTAAAAGAGGAAAATTACCATCTGTCCATTAACATAGAGTGGTTAATTTGAAAGGATAAAAAAGCAGAAATACGTATACCTATAAAGTTTGTAGTTAATATTGCCTAACATGAGAAAATTATTTGTGTTATTGTATTATCGTATCGTGTAGTTTGGAATTTTGATAAAAGAATGAAATTTCATGATCTTATTCTATTCTATCAATAAGACATCAATGTAAAATTCAAATTTTTGTTTTCACTCTAAGAATTTAGCTTTATTGCTAGTTTTTACACTTTTCATTTAACTCGACTTGTTTCATGTTCGTAAAGATGGAATTTTGTAATTGATCTTTTCTCTCCTTTCCTGGTGTGCTAGTTTTCAAATTTTATAAATTTTTGTGTTCTTAATGACAATACAGTATTTTAATATTGTCAGAAATCAATTATCACTTAACCAATTAATCTAATTAAAATTTGATTCCATACAAGTGGCGCCACCTGAAAGTGTATTTGAGAAAAAATATATTTCAGGGTTCCATAATGATTATATTAATTAATTATAAATTCAAGATTTAAAAAGTAGAAAATAATTCCTACGCATTAATTCCTTTAATGCGTAGAAAACCGCAAGAGCATATTTAAAACCACACTGTCAGCGTTCAAGTTTAGTGATTCAGATTATTGCAAACCTATTTTAAACCCTTGGTCTACAATAAAGTGTCTGACGCGTGCGTCGAATTACCGTATTTTTTGCATTTAAATCTGTAATCAAATCAAAGTTGCAATCACACAAAAGTCCGTTGACTTTACAGTGCCGTGATAAAAATCACAGCGTATATCTACTATATAACTGCCTGATGATGATGACCCTTTTTCTTCCTGCAATATGGGAAATGGATTCCAAAATTAAATGGCGCCCTTGCCGTAAGTCATATGAGTATGTTTTGACTCTATTATACTGTTTGACTATTCCCAAGAACTTGACCAGACAGGAAGTCTGTCTGTGTCAGGCTTCATAGACACAGGTATTAAAATATTTCAAATAAAAGGGCTTTTTGGATTCGGTTATGGGTTTGTTTTGGCTCAAGAGCCAGATCTTACTATGCTGCACCAGACAAATTGAAGGAAGAAAGGAAAGCAAACTACGTAGGAGAAAGTGCGCTATGGTTATTCATAATTTACCACAAGCAATAAATCGTCTCTTAACAAGCAATACCACCTATCTGAATTTTTTGAAATTGCAAAGAAGAAAAAAATACTCAATTTTTCGCAAAAAGTAACGAAATATTTCTGAATTTTTTATCATCCAGTAGGAACATGTGGTCTCATGTTCATATCAGATGTTAAAAAAATTCAGAAATATTCATTTTTGGTTGCGAAAAATTGAGTACTTTCTTTCTCTTTGAAATTTCAAAAAATTGAGATAAGTGGTGTTGCTTGTTAAGCGACGAAATGTAAGATTGCTGGATACCCCGGGATTGGGGTATATGTACTCATATAAAGAAAGGAAACCCCTGAGGGGTCAAATGGAGGAGCCCACTTAAAAAGCCCTTCCTCTGTGTGGTTCTCGGAATATATAGAGTGCAAATATGCATGGAGCAAATTCTGTATGAAAACAGCAACTGATGTTAAAAATAAATTACTAAGTAGAAAGCTAAAAAGGCCTTAACCTTGATAAAAACTCAAGAAATGCACAAAAATTGCACCACATCTCTTATAGTAAACTTTAAGGTTTATGTTGTGGATCCGCAAAGGGTACACGTATTCAAGTGTAAGGAATCATTACATAACATCAGGGCTTCTTATTTTTTTCTCTCGCCATCTTATTTCGTTTGCAAAAAGCTTCCGCGATCCCAAGTATCCGTGAAAACTGCTTTTGCGAACCCGGATACACAAATAAATACGGATAAAAAGATAATTAAGTATTATTTTATAATCAAAAAATCAGTTAAAAGGTACATTTTTAAAATTTTAAAGGAATGTTTTAGCTGAAAGTGGCGTCCTGAATTTTATTTTCTTATTTAAATTGAAGAATCGTATGGAAACATTCGCTGTTTAGGCTTTCGCGTCTTCCCGTCCACTGGAGACCAGTAGTTTAAGAAGCCCTGCGCTGTATAACGAGGATTGCGGAAACAACACCAACAATTCAGTGTTTCCTTTGCGCCTGAGAGGAAACTTCCCTGCATTCTGTCCGCGAGTTTATTTGTAAACCGTCCCGGAAGATGCCCAAGACGTGTAGTTAGCGACGTGCTCTTTTGTCGCCAAATTTCTGTTTCTTTATTTCACTCTTTGGCGCTTTTCTGTTTCCGCTCCGTCGCCCTCTGCAATCACAGTTTCTAATGCCTTGAGACTTCTCTTTCCCTTGTATTTCGAGCAAAAGCGGTGCAGTACACATGGAACGCTTCTTTCGACGTGGCAGCTTCGACGTATGAATGAAATTATATATAAATAAATGAAGCTATGTCCGACCTCGTTTATTGCTGTATAAATACGACATGAAAGTTTAACTTGGTACATTATCATTATTATTTTTAAAAAAAGGCATCTTTTATAGTGGTGCTTCTAATTTCACTTGGATTGCGAATTAACTAGACAAGTGCATGGCGCAAGGACTCATGTTAAAGGGGCAGTGTGACAGTTAGCGACTCGGAGCACCTAGGCAGTACCTGACGTCTGACTTAGAAGTCCGATTTAGTCCTATATATGGGGGTAGATTGCTTTCCTAGAGGAATTTCAGGGGAGACTGGCTCATATTTGTGTTTCATTTCCCGAAAAGTTGAGAAATTTTCTTTTCATTCATACCATACACAGAATCACCAGCACAACCCTTGAGAGAGCATTTTTTGACCCTCCGGGAGGAAAACTCTTCAGCATAGAGGCCAGCAGGCACAAAGAGTTTTTGGTGTTGGAGAGAAGGTGAACAAATTTTCATTAAATATTACAAGAATTACTACAATTTTGTAAGGTAAACAGGAAAAGTAAAGTTTTACAACGCTGAAATGGTAACAAATTTTGATGAATTTTAAAATATACAAAAAAGTTGATGTCTGTATAAAATATAATAATAATACAGCATGTAACTAATAGTTACAAATAGCAATAAAACTCTATAAGGAACAAATGGATTTCACATAAATTTTGACAGTGAGAAAGGGGAATAACGCAACTAAATCAATGTATCAGGAAATAGCACAAAACGCAAACAAACCTACTTGCAATACCAGAAACACCTCCAAAGAAACCTCCTGTAACCAGCACGACCGCAGCGAGTAATTCATTGCTAAAGCGCACAATGGTCTACCAGTTTTTCAATAATTCTGGTTGAGAAAACAGCCAGAGGATGGGATCCAAAATATTCTTCCTTCCACTCATGGCCATCAGCCAAGACTGGTTTTAACCCACTAGGCCACTGATGGGCAGTCTTAGCAGTTGAATCCTTGAAAAAGGTTCGATTTATATGAAAGTAAAACTTTTCCTCAGGTTCCGATACTTTCCAGTAAGGAAAAGGTTAACTCCCATGTAAATTTCCTTTCCATAAAGTTGGCGCAACTTTCCTAGTAATAACTCATTAAGATTTGCGCCTGCAGCAGAACTAATGTATGCAAAACTCTAAACACCCTGTAGATTGATTTATTCACCTATCCTTTTCACTACCACATGTATAACGGCTAATGATAAGTAACTCCACAATCAAAAGGAACTAAGGATCTTATAGTCCAATAATTAAAATGGAAACTGGGAAGCACATTTCTTGTTTCTCCACCAAAATTCCGGTTTTAAGAAGCATCTTAGAGATTTTGCCCGTTTTGGGGTTGGAGATTCGAATCCACGTGCGATCTGCCTTATATACGGAAGGGTTGGGCACCCTTAAATCTGTCAAGACCCAAACATTCCCCCATTGGTGTGGAGAGGAATTATGAGCAGAGGATACCGGCTCAGGCTTCGTACCTGTCATCTAGCAACAATTCAAAATTACGAGGTGAGTCCCAAATCAGCCCTTAGTGTATCTTCGAAACGGAGCGTTAATCTGAATACGGTAAACTAAAGATTTTGCCTCGCCATACTCTAATACAGAGATAAAATACTAGCAAGTCATGACTTACAGATTTCTCCTTCAACCAGGATATTGGCATCATAGCACATTTTGATTTTCAACGAAGCATATTTCTTTGGAACGTTACCTATTGAGAAAATTCGCTGAATTTAGAGGTATTACGAATTTTAAACACAAGAAACATATAACGGGATTTTTTCTCTCTTTTCTTTATATAGTGAAAGTAAGTAATGCGTGGTGGTTTATGTATTGATAAGATCTTAGCCAGAAGATTAACATATTGTTAACTTGAGATGTGAGTTGCCGCCTTTCACTATTCAACTGTTTGTGGCAGGTTTAGATTAATTATATTTACGACTGGTTATTGATTATATTTAATTATATTCACGTTCCGTTTAGAAATAAAACTAGGGCTCTCTTGGGGCGGACCACGGAATATTGAACCGTGGTCAAATTACGAGAAAGACATTTGAGGCGGTACGCCTTCTCCAACCACATCGCGTCAGTGGAAGGGTATTTGCCCTGAGACGCCAGATTTAACGTGTACCAGCCCATACACACGACTGTGGAATTCGATCTCCAACCTGGAGCCCTCCAATCCCGAAGCTGAAACTTTACCAAGAGGACACCACGGACCTAGTTTGCGACGAGAGAGACTCATTCACTCCCCTTGACCATTCATTTGTTATTACCAGACATGTCTGGCGTTTGCGTTTACATAAATTTCTGTTTTGGATTCACCAGACTGACCTTCTATTTTTGCCTGTTTTTTTCGTAACAAAACAATATTTTTGTTAAATAAATATTATAACCTGATGTAATAATAGTTCAAACAAAATATACATAATTTTAATTAGATGGTCCCCTCTCAATCATGACATTCACTTTATGGAGAACTTCGAAGGCTTTGCATTCCATCGGCATCGCTACAGCGACATTGAGTTACATACACATTTTAGGCTCAAAACGCATATAATACAATTTTTTATTCGAACAATTTAGATAGGCTTTTAATGAGATTGTAACTACGTGTTTGGTTGCTAATCAAATAAATATCGTAGTCTTTTAAAGAATTTAATCAACATATGCAATTTGAAAAGCACAATAACTATCTATGCATTTAATTAGTTTTTGCTGGGCAACGGAATGCGCACATTGTAATAATCAGGTTCTACATAATTAATTGCCAACTGATATTCATGTTAACACATAAAAATATGTAATATGCATTTGCTAATTTCATTTTTTTACATCACTGTCTACTTTAATATGCACTTTTTAAAATATAATTATTCAAAGTGGGAAATTGTTGATTGTCTACGTCTAAAGACTGCATTTACTTAGAGTAACATAGTTTATTGGCAAAATTTAAACTTTAAAAAATTATTTAGAAATATTTTTATAAACTATATTTAACATATCTATACAATCTTCTGTGATGTAAAACTTTGTTCCAAAACTATTTCGCAGTCAACCTACACCAGTTACCAAGATGATTTCTAGATTTATCAACTGGACACCAGGAAATGGAATTCGAAAACGATTTGTTTCTACATGTCTTATCTCTTTTCTTCCTTTCCTTATCTGTGTCAGAAACATAAACACGGCTTAAGTTTTTATTAAACAGATAATTTATCTTTTCCCTTCAACTGTCCCAAACGTCTTCCATTGCAGGATAAAAAACCCAAGCTAATTTATGGAATGAATAAACGTAAAGTTTGGGAAGAAGCGAGATTGTTTCCCACCATAACTTTTGTTAAATGTCAACGTCTGAAATCGTTGCAACGCCTTCTTGAAGGGAAAAAAAGTACAACATTTTGATGTGGTGTAAAATCACACTATCTGTTTTGCTCTTTTAGAGGAAAAGAGATACCCTAGGGAACAGCAAAAATTGCACTTTTAAACAATTTTGTAGAAGGATGCATGGGATGGCACGAACTTTATAATGCAGAATAAAGCAGATCTTGATTTTGCAATTATATATTTCAAACGTGAATACGTGTTTGATTCCAGTTTTCTAACGTATAGGCCAAATCTGACTAAACTGTGAAAAACATACAGTAAAATGCAGTCTGTTTGACAAATTAAAAATACTAGAAAGACTTTAAAGAGAGTAACAAATTAAAAATACTAGAAAGACTTTAAAGAGAGTAATATTTTTTATTTATTTATTTAACATTCGCCATCTCCATTTAACCCCAAAAGGTGTAAGAAGCTTGAAATACGGCTGGTAAGATTCGCAAAGATTATAGATTAGCATTTAGAAAAACGTTGAGAAGATTTCAGAACAAAAGATAAATCACATATAGTTTGAAAGCAGACAAAGCACAAACAATGAAAACAGGGTGCGTTTTTTTCATTTCTTATAAATTTCAAAAAAATTATTATAAAAATTGGACCAAACCGTTACTTCAAAATAACTCATAATTAAAAATTATATGAGCAATATAAAAACCAAAAAACGCAAAATAATTGAATAGTTGATTGCAGTAACCACATGAGTCAATAAAATCAAAATGCTGGGAGCATAAAAAAAGCTGATTAATTTTTTAAATCAATGACTTAATTTTTTTTACCGGCTGATTTTTATATACCTATATTTACTTGACTCTAGTAATTTCTTCACTCATTAAAAAAAGGGGCATTATGTGAATGCTCCTTTATAATGTGAAAATAGCATATTGCAATTTTGAAAAAGAAATTGACTCGTTGTTTCTGCAATCAACGATTTATTTAAACAACGAGAGTATTCTTTCCTCCACATGTTAATAAAATTATTTCTGATTTTTTTTGAAGAGTAAATTCGTAAAAGGAATAATAATAATTTTTTATGGATTCAATTCACGTCTACGAGTTCCCTGACAAAAGTAGATACACCAATCTAATGTGATGTAATACTACAGGCAACAAATAAAAGATTTTGAACTTAAATTGAAGCAGCGTATAAAATGAGCATGAATTCAATTATACTAAGTATAACTTGAATATAAACATGTATATTTAATATATTCGCTTGATGCACACATGAAAATAAATGAAATAATTATTGTCAGGAGTATTCTTCTCCTGACATTCTAAATAAAATTTATTACGCATTTTTTGAGGAAAGATAAATAAAAAAAGAAAATTCGTAAAAGGAAAATTAATATTTTTTTAAGGAGTCAATTCAAGTGACATCAGAATCACGTGACAAAAGTAGATGTACCAAGCATATAATGTGGTCGTGCTTTGTGTTGTTGTTCTATAGGTAGCAAGTAAAAGGTTTCAAATTTAAATTGGCGGGGTACATTTATTGTTTATCACATGAACACGAATTGAATCCAATGTAGTGATGCTCAGTTGCAGATAAATAAAATTTTCATTTAATGAACCATAGAAATAAACGCAATAATTAAGCAGCGGGGGTAGGGTATTCTCCTTCTTGACGTTCTGATATTCTTGAGCGACATGGCACATTTCGCGTTGAGCTTGGTAGTATACTTCGGGGAGAAAATCATTACGCATTTTGTAGCTCTTCGATGTCAGATTAGTTCCAGAAGTTGATACGGATCTAAAATAACGAGGTCAAGATCAAATACTAAACTTCACACATCTAGCCTGTTGGGCTCTTGAGTTACTGTAGACATACGTATGAACAGAGACAGGCCGATAAGCAGTCTATTCGTTAATAGATTTTGTTCGTAATTTGGTATAGATCAAAAGTTTTTTGTGATAAAACCATTTGCCGAGTTTCATCACTCTTAACTCATTGGGTCTTTGGCTCATTGTGTTCACATGCACATGGAGGGATAGACAGACTTCCCTCTGATGGATTTCGTCCAAAATTTGAAAAAGTTCTACAGTTTTACTGCTAAGAACACACTTTGTGTTGTTTAGCAGTTCCGTCTTTTAGTTATTATGTTATAATTAAAAGAAGGAACCAGCTAACCTGACCCTTTCTTGTTTAGCTTTATGGTAGAGGAAATAAAAGCTTATTTTTTTAAACTTTTCTGATTGAAAGCTTTGGACGCATTCAACTATTTTATTGTCAAAATATGTTTTTTTTTTATGATTACTCTCTCTATGTGTCCTTCGCATGCGAGAAATTAAAATTATATCTCCACCTACATAAGAAATTCAAATTTGCATTTCTGCTCTTAAAATCTACATCTCAGTTACACGCCTAGAAACAAAATATAAATATCCGCTTAGTATTTCAACTAAGCTACATTTTATTCATATTTAATTATTCAGCACACATGTATCATTGTTTAAAAAGGCAATGATAAATGCAAAAAAAGCATTTCTGACATCATGCATCAGATTTTGAAATTGTTTTACATCTTCATCAGAAATATAAGTCGTGATCTGCCACAGCACCAGCGACTTAGAGATTCCAAATAGATTTACTACAAATGATACCACTAATCATGACTTCAATTACCTTTTGATAACTCTATTCCAGATGCTAGTTATTGATATCTCCCTACTTCAAATTATTTGCATTTAGTAGTCTTCAAGGTTAATGATACTTCGTGGCATTCCTTGAAATGAAATTCCGTGATATATGATACATTTTTCATGATCATCGACTGCTGCTTCGCCATATTTAATCGACTTAAAACATGCTCATTAACAGAGCTATCTCAACTAAAGCGAACATCTAACAATGTACAGGGTGGTTATAAAAAAAACTTTGCCGATATATGACCCTCTAGAGAGTACACCGTTCGAGAGAACGGAATAAAATTTTGAATGCAGGTATTATACGGTATGAACTCAAGATTGATGTGCAAAACAATAGTCCAGCTCTCACAGTTACGGTTACAGTGCAAAAAATTCGAAATTTGCAAATAGTAGCACCCACTTTTTTTCACGGAAACGTGATCCTCACATTGAAAAACTCAAAATGGAGTTGGAACGGTACTTTTAGCGCGAAAAATGGCGGTGCTAGGTAGAGACAAAAAGTGGCAAAAGTAGAGCTTTATTACTGCTTCTCTGTCTTTAATTGGTTGTTTTCACTTTTTTTTATCTCTACCTAGTGCCGCCATTTTTCGCGCTAAAAGTACCGTTCCAACTCCATTTTAAACTTTTCAATGTGAGGATCACGTTTCCGTGGGGAAAAAAGTGGGTGTTGCTATTTGAAAATGTCGAAATATTTTCATTGCAACCGTAACTGTGAGAGATGGACCATTGTTTTGCCCATCAATTCTTGATGCCGTATATTACCTGCATTCAAAATTTTATTCCGTTCGCTCGAACGGTATGCTCTCTAGGCGGCCATATATCGACAAATTTTTTTTATAACCACCCTTTATGTATATCTGAGCTTCTTAAAGTGTGGAAGCCCCAGATGGGTCCAGTGAATGAATTTTGTTCTGTAAATATTTTCATTGCTTGCTATTGTCTCATCTTCTTCAATATTAGTAAGCAAAATTAATAATAAAAAAAAACCTTTCTGACTTAAAAATTGTCATTAAAATTTTTTGAATAATCGGTTTGAATTATTTTGATTCATCGATTCGATTACGATATATTAATTACTGACTTATTTGAATTACTGATTGAATTATTTTTATATTTTAAATTATTAATTCAAAAGGGCCTAGTTCAGCTCTTGGGCCATTAAAACCAATCCAATAATATAAATACATTTAATTTTTTTGTTCTTGTTTTTTTCTAATAAATGCATCTTTGGTCTACTTTATTTTATAATTTATTGGAATATTTTTGTTACCCAAAGGAGTGCACAAATGGAGAAAAGTAAGAAATATATGAAATATATGCATTAATATAATTAAATAACATAGAAAAGTGTCCGTCGATTGTTAAGTTTAAAAATCAAAATAATCTTGATTTGCAAAGTGTACATTTACTTATAGTGATTGTCAAGCGAACGATATCTACACTGTTAAGAATTTCGTGATTCTGAAACAGTCGTCAAATAAATATAACAATACCTGAACTCTCTAAAAGTCCACACCACACCAGAGGGAGGACATTTCACCCCAAAAAGAGTTAACTTGGACTTGACACCAAGTTGATCTTTGGGTGAATAAGGTCTTGAATCTGCTACTCTGGTCCATCAATCGAATGTCTGCCATAAAGGTACAAAAATTTCATCAAAGGAAGACTCAAAATTAATCTTCAAAAATCATTTCACCTTTTTTCTTTATGTCCATTGCGATTTGATTTTGCTCTACTTCAAGCGATAGATATAAATGACTAAAAAGCATGCCGATGTATTTTTAATTAAAAAATATACTAAGTATATTTACAATGAAAACTTATTGACGGTCACAAACTTACTAGATTTTTAAAAACTTTCAACCTTAAGGACAAGTTTTTAATGATGCTTTCACATTATAAAGTAATAGATAAAGAATTTTGTACTTTTTATATTTTTTAAAGATTTCATTTATACACTCGGGATTTTTTTTACTTCCTATAATGCAAAAATTATTTTACAAATTTTAATACAAATTAATAGGATAATTTTGGCCCTGAATTGGTCCCAAGTGGATGAAATTTATAACTTCAGGTTAAAGGAATGCAATAACTCAATGGATGCCTTATGAATTGATGCTACAAATCCTTATTATAGTAATAATCAGCTGATACATTATGAATTATTTCAATGCATTTGCTGATGCATTTTTATACGGCAGACCTTATGTTCTAAGTCCCACGCCACAAAAGATCTCCGAGCACGTAACTTTCTGCATAGTCCCCTAGAGAACAAGAAGATGCTTCAACTGATTAGAAAAGTTGGCAGAACGGATGTAGTGTCAGACAGGTATCTCTCGGATAAGAGCGCCACCTGGCTTGTTAACCTCACAACCCGAGTGACAAAGGCTAACCACGATTACGGGCAAGAGATCTGCAACTCCCAACCATATATTGTTCAATCTTGGCACTTTACAAGCTGGCTGTAAAAGTCTGTGGGCATGATGCTGGTCAGATAAAAGTGGGTCTTGGTCTGTAACTGACTCTAGGGAACTTGTGAGAAATATGCGCATTGGCGAAGAAGGAAGAGATTTACGATAGGCTGGTGTGATAAAGAAAAGGCATCGTGCATTTCCGTGTTAGCCGTAGCGAAAACAGTTGGTGTTCAGGCATGAATTTGACTAAAGGTATGGGATTGTTCCCGTATCTGACACGGATATCGCCTTTTTTTAATTGCTCATTGGATGCATATGTGGGAATGAAAAATAAATGAAAACATGGCGGAACAGATTAATTAGGTCCAATTTTTATGCATGTAAGAAATTGAGAGCCACGTTGAAAAATCCAGCATTTAATTCCCGATAAACGTAAATTTATATTGTTTACATTATGACTTTTTAAACTGTTTAGACAGTGGGGAAGAAGTGAATATATGAAAGTCTTGAGAAGTAGGCTCATTATGAAGTTGTTATAATTTTATTCACACAGGAAATAAAGAGAAATCTGGTGTTTATTTCGAGACAAACACAGATTATAAATTCTGCGTTATAGCCTCTTAAAGTGCAAGCCTTGATCAGTATCTTGTTTAGGCAGGAGGAAACAAGCTAATAAATGAGTGCTTGGAGTAACAGGTTCATTAGAAAGTTGTGTAATTTTTTTCACGCAGGAAATAAAGTAAATAGTTGAGAAATCAGGCATTTATTTCATGATAGATGCACATTTATACTGTCTACGCCGACTTTTTAAACTCTGAGTCGCGATATCTGTCGTGTTTCGGCAGGGGAAAGAAAGTGAATAAATGAAAGCCTGGAGAAGCAAATAATTAAGAAGCTGTCAAATTGTAATGCATATAAGAAATTTAGATGTTGAGAAATTAGGTTTTTATTTCTCGATAGACGCAAAATTTATATTGCAGACATCATGACTCCTCAAATTGCGACTAACGTCTTGTTTCGGTAGGGAAAACAAGAAAATAAATGAAGGTCTGAATTATCAGGTCCATTTGATAGTTGTCTAATTTTTATGCATGTAAGAGATGAAAAGACTCATTGAGAAGTCAGGCATTTATTTCACCATAGACGCAAATTTATAGTGTCTATATTATGACTTCTTAAATCATAAGTTGTGATCAGTGTCTTAATATAGCAGAGATGAATAAGAAGTAAATGAGCGCATGACTTGAGACAGATTCATAGAATTCCTGATACCAATTACCTGGAAAATGCAATTCAAAGACCAAAATTAGTATCCTCAAAAGGGCTCTTAAGTAGCAATTTAAAAATTTGGAATAAGATTCACGAGAAGGCATTGATTAAGTTTTTGTAATAGGGATATGATTATGTATGTAAGGGCTCGTGTATTCCGTTACTGTTTATTTTGGGGAGTTCCTTGTAATTAATGCATTTGATGACGAATTTGATGAAGATTTATCACGAACATCGCCTAGAGATCTTGCAATCAAATTCATATTTTTCATTACAATTCAGTAAATCAATATTTCAAAAATGAATAAATAACATGCTCATAGGATATCTCGATGTGGTCTCGTGCTTTGACAAAGACTGTAAAGCTAAAAATTTCGAGAATTGCTAGATGATTAAAGATATTCGTCTTACTACCGTGTAGCTTTCCGATCCAAATGTCACTTCCTTCCCTCATAAATTAGCAAATATATCTACCTCACTTGACCGGACTGGAGTTTCCTATATGCATATGCCTCACTGCTAAACGTTGGAGTCAATTCGTGCTCAATTGATCAAATGCGCAGCGTCTGTTTAATTTTGGAACCTTCTGCACATCTTGCAGGAGAGAAAAGAACATGACGTCACGTAAGACAATGTGCAGTTTGATGTCAGATGGCATACACAGTTTTCTTTGTCTCGTGACTGTGTCGTCTCCTGAAATGGTTCTGTTTGAGATTCTGCTGGCCAAATATCGGTTTCATTTTCGTGGGTATACGATCACAGATTGAATCTCTATTTTATTTAACATCCGTTGTATGCCAGGAGACTGATGCACGCAAAGGCGGCAGACGAAAGCGTTTTCATGTTTATGACGCGTGGAATATGGATGAATGGCATATCTACTCAAAATTAATCTCATTATCTGACCTAGAAATCAAAATTACGAGGTACATCTCCTATAGTCTTCTTTAGCTTCAAAACAGGAAGTTAACAGAATAAATTAGCTAAAGAGCATTTATGTTTTTATTACTAAAAAAGTTTCATGTCAGGTCGAACGATTATAAACTTTCTTTAATTTACTATTTATTTTTCATTTAATATGTGCTTTTACCTACATATTCACTTGCATCTACGAATGATTCAAGGATTGGAAAAATATATTTTGTGGTTTTCCTGTTTCTATAAAAATGCAATTTTAAACATTCCTTGATATACAAATTTAAGAAAATAAAATGCTTACAAATAATATCTTTTTTTTTGTTTAACCATTTATTATAACCTTGTTTCAGCGTTTAATCTTAGTTTAGAACAAAAACTTCTGCAGAATAAGTAAACGAAAGTGCATAACAGTTCTGAAAGATATTTAGGAACAATATCCTTAAGAAAAGACCCGATTGTAAATTTGAAAATAATAAAATTTTAATAAAAAAAATTCTTATATAAATAATATAAAATTACTGTAGTTATAAATAATCGTACAAAAAATACTATAGCTAAGAGAGAGTAGAAAAGGAGTCAATTAGGTGAAAAGTCCGAATCACTGGCGTGAGTCAGGTCAGCAAATGTATTTTTAAAAAAAGCCGGCAAAAATCAATGAATGAAAAAAGAGTTTTGATACTTTCAAAAGATTTTTAAGGATAACAATCGAATCAAATAATATTTGATTTCATGAAATATAAGAAAAATTACTCTTGAGCACAGATTTCAAGTCACGTCCTTATGTGGAAGTGCACAAGAAATTGTTCATTGGAGATCATTCCCAATTTTTTTAGATTAAAAGTTTTTCTCTTGAACTTTTCTTCTTTCTTGGAATTAAAATTACATTATATACAAATTCGTCGAAAAACTGTTTAATAAAAGAATTTGTCATTGGCTTCCGAACTTCAATCGTAAGAAGGGGATTCCACAAAAATTTAAATTTCATCTTTTTGTTTTCGGTGTTTTAAGTTCTGTGAAAGTTTCAGAATAATGAAAATAAATTAGCATTTTTTGGCCAGTTTTCTAAATAATTAGACGCTAAAACAAACTGTAAAAGGATAACAATTTCAAGTAATATGGCTGGTGAAAAACACTGACTTTTTTTCAAATTCTTATAATAGAGAAATGTAGTTTTTTTTATCAGTAATTTGAGAAAAAGCTGTTAACATTTACTTCCCATCCCCAAATACAAACATACCTACACTTTAAACAAATTTTTAAACATGTTCGAAATAATTTCAAATGAAAATGAAGCTTCCTAATCATCTTAGGCAGAATTTTTTGTTGTAAATTTTTAATTGCTGATGATTAATGGAAAATTTTAAGCTATCAAATTAGCATTCGAATAACCCCACACTATGACGGAAGCTTAGTTACTTTTAAGTTTATATCATCACAAAGTTTAATTATCTTGAAAATTTGATTTCATTACAAAAAATTTTTATTTTAATGGTTATCATATTTTTCTTTTAACATATAAAAAGCGTTTGCAAGCGTTTTATAGAAGTAAACCTCTGCTAATAAATTTCCTTTTTGGCATTTTAAGAAAAAAAAGCACAAATTTATTAGTCTCTAAGGCCACGTAGATAGAAATGTACATTGGCCTCATAGTCAAAAGTATACTTAGACCACCTATGTATATTTTGAATCCATAACTCTATCCTCTTTCAGAATTCTCATGCTGAGATTTATTCATCTATGTGTTATGAAGGCTTTGCTTGTGATATAATCTGTTCACTCGACTGTAATATAAGCTGCTGATGCTCATCTTAAGAAAAGTGGAAAAACGCACACACCAAAATGTCTCATCCGCGACCACCCGAATCCATACTGGAATTTTAATTCGAATCTTCCATCCAGGATGCATTCCAAAACCTGTCGCAACGGCTTTCACTTCATCAAAAGAGCCGCCGAGGTCGGCACCTAACTTCACTCATTTAAAAAGAATGGCTGCAGAAGACACAGTTTGGCCGACAAATACACATTTCTTACCGCCGCCAGAACCCCTTATCTCGAGAATCGCCGATAAGATCTCCGCGGCAGTGTCACCAAAAAAGGAGGCAAGCTTCCACAATGAGGGGTCAGAGTCAGTGGTTGGAAAGCAGAAGATAACGCACGGTGACAGCCGCCTAGATGGACGACTCTCTGCTATATAATCGGTGGACATTCTTTGCAAGCGGTTGTTGTTAAACATGAGATTTCTCAAGTATTTGGTCGGTTTGGAGCGAACTTTTACCTCCAGGCAATTGTCGCCAAAAGAACTGGTCTGGGTCATTAACTTTGACTAGTTACTTTTGGTTTTAGGTTAACCGCTGAGACCATTATTTTAACTTCTGCTGTCCTTATCGCTGGGGCCTTATCTTGAATGGATGTCATGGTAAAGACGATCCGTTTTTCACTTAGTTCCTTTGCGCTTCTGTCTGGTTTTCAGGGGGAGAGATAACAGTTTTACACCAGTTAGTTTCGGACATTGAGAATTTTATTGATGAGCGGTGAAGTTGGCGGTTTTACTGATGTTTCGTCAGGACAAGCTCTGTTTGATTCGCTATTTAAGTTATGTTGTTGTGAACAAAGGAATTTTAATGAAGGAGGATGTTTGGCGGGAAACAGATATTGAAGAATTTGTCCTTTAGTTTTCAGTTCATTCTTATTATCATGGTTACAGTTTTATATATTCTCAGGTTTTCGCATTTCTAGGTTACTATTTTTATGGACATTTATTTATTGGAATTAAAATTTAAGAAAGAAAATAAAACAGAAAAACCGTGACCAACCGATTTTGAGTGCTATAATTCAAGGAGTTTTGATGTTTTATCTTCCTCGAATACATTTCTACTACTATGTTACTCAAACATGGGCGAAAAATTTTCAGCAACTGCGAGAGTGTATATAAGTCAGTACAGAAATATTTGTTGAAGATAGTTAGAATAGTAAGATAGTCAGAAGTACAGGTTGAGGCGGAAAGAGAGTTTTTGCAATAATCACAAAATCTTTAGCTTTGGCAAGAAGAAAAATATTGGCAGAAAAACGTTTGTGATTGCATAGCATTTAATGATATTCATGTACGGAAAATCAATCACAAATAATGTCCATATTTGTTTATGCATTGTTGTAAGCGTTTATTAAATTCGTCTCCACCATGGGCCCCGCCTGTCGAAGAATCTGAGCCGACCGTCGGGGTAAATTTTTGTACCCTCTTCACTCAAAAGGCTATTCAAATAGTAGATAAAGAAAGATCTGGCGAAAATTTGAGAGGGTCATCATTACGACCCTTCCCATATACAGCAGATCGTGCCCCAACGTCGAATGGACTCCAACACCACTCCTGGCCTACACTCTTTCCAATAGTTAACTATCAATTTGGGCTATACGTCTCGGAAATCTATATCTTTCAGCTCCTGCACTGCCATAAGGTTGTGTGGGTGAAAACTTAAATCTTCAAGCAAAATACACCTCACAGTGCGATTGCTGATTTGAAATTCCACAATATTCATCCGTGCGGAGACGCATGGACTTTGTAACATCGCCATTTTAACCCTCTCCACTATCTTATGTGGTGATCAGATGGTTTTGTTGCGATTATTAAACACCGTGAACGAAGATTATAAACCAACGTAAGATTGTGATAAGTGAGGGAACATAGCCATTTCATTTAATTTTGGATCTGTCACGAAACTCATGCTGAGCAGCAGAAATCGGGTGGCCATTCCTCATAAAGCGGTCTTAAGCAACAACATGTTATCCTAATATCCCTAAGTGCACGGCCCTGCTGAAATACTAATGTAACCCACAGCGGAACATGATGTACCCACCCGGATACTTGTGCCTCTCTTCAAGATCGAGAATGCGCTATCTCCAAAATATCCAATTCCTCTGCCTTAGCCTGTACCATGAAGGATTTGGTAATAAATTTTATGGAAATTCTTCAAATTTAGATATATTTGCGCATTGATTTCGTTTAGTATTTGAGTGATTTTGTAGCCCAAAACGCAGGACATATAGTTAAACAGTTTACTTTAGTTATAGTAACCTTCCGTTTTGAAGCAGCACAATGGCTATTTTGAGACTGGCCTCGTAATTTTGAACCACGGTCAGATGATGAGGACGACACCTGAGGTGGAAGCCCCTCTTCAAAGTTCCACACCACGCCAGCGTGAGGACTTTTAACCCTCTACGTATGATTTAACGTGCAACAGGCCCAATGCACGACGGATCTTCTGTGGGATCGGGTCTCGAACCTGGAACCTTCCGGTTCCGAGGCCGACACCTTACCACTAGGCCACCGCGGTCACTTATACTTGAAGAAGCACAAATTTAAATTTATGAAATGTTGCCTCAAATTATATTATTTATTTCATGTTTTCTTCAAAGATAGATACTGGGTGAAAAGTGAAACTTTGTCTGATGAACGAACTTCAAAGACCTTTAACGTATGCTTACTTTATGATAATTAGAGATAATTTTAATAATTATGACGAATAGACACAGAATCATTAAACTTTGAAAAATCGATGATACCAAGAAACTTACGAGTTATGCAAGTTTTTGCTATCAAAACACATTAAATTAAGTAATTTTAATAATCAGTTATTAAAAAAATCAATGCACATGTCGGAAATCACTCATTAATCGGTCGGGTGAAAATTGTACATTCCATTTTAGCCACTTTCTTGACGGTACATTTTTATACCATTATTCAATTTTTAATGGTATCTTTTTTGTAACCACCATTCTATTAAAGTCATTTGTTCAGTGACATATTTTTGCACCACCTTTACCACAGAAGTATACAACGCGCCATGTGCCTCTAATGCATATACTATACTGTATTTGAAAGAGTTAAGCAGAATTGAAATTTTAAACCTTCTAATTTAAATCATAAATCGAGTAAGAATAGAAACGAAACAGTTTGGCAGTTTTATAAAACTTACTTTCAAATTAATTAGTGAAAGGAGAGCATTGTCATTAAATTTATGGATTTTTCATGCTGGTGTCATAAAATCAAAACTAAGTTTTCATGGTGTTTTCGAACAAAACTGAACAAAAAATGCATAACTCCAATTGCACGATGCTCCCCAAACCAATCTCGGATTTTACTTGACGTATATCCTATAAATGGAGTCCAAACAGGGCGGCGTTGGGGCACCGCCCCTCCCAGCACGGTTCCCTTCAGCTGCGCCCCTCGTCCTTTGCTCCGAATCAAATCGATCCACCCGAATTCGACATACCATCCACTCTGGAGGTGACAGAACAGAGGTGAACACACATTCAATTTCAAACTTCGCCAAGAAACAAACAAAAACCCAATGAAAAAGCAACAGAACAAGTTTTCAATTTCTTTGACACAGTAATACTCTCGTGTAAAAAATAAAGGAAACAAAACAAGTTGAAGAGAGAAAAAAAATCTGCAGCCAAAGAAGAGGAATGCTAAGCTAAGGAAGGCTCGGATTTCAATTTCTGGCGTCCTGTTTCTGATCGAAGCTACTGATAAAAATTCGGCGCCTTTTTTGAACTGTTTCAGAATGTCCAGATTAAAGATGTTGTAGATCTGGATCTTTTTAACTTCGTCTCCTTTTTGTTTTAGTTGCTGCTGCTTATTTGTCTTTTGTTTTATTTTGCGTTTGGGCAGAAGCTTCTACAGTCCTTGCCTGCGTGAGGTCGCGAATTCCTCGGCATTTCTTCGAGGATTTTCTGTAAAGGAAGAATTATGGCTCTAATATTTCTCTTCTTGCTCCAAATTTGTAATCCTGAAAGAGTTATTGTCGCCACGATGATGCCAAGTTCGCGAAAAATGTGTCTTGTCGCGCCTGTGGAGGAAGTGAATTCGTCATGAATCGGTGCTCTTTGCGGTGCTAATTTCGGTTGTTTCATACGGGGCAGAAGTACATAATATTTAGAGATTACAACGGAAAATGTCACTACAGAAAAGATAAAACGGTTGTTCCTAATTTGTTTCATATTAATTGTGTACACTGGGATAGCGCGAATGAACGGCGCCTGGGCCTTGGTATATATTTATTTTGACTCCCCCTCCCTGTCTAGTTTTTAAAATTTTTTGCTTAGAAACGTAAAATAAAGGCAAATATGTTGACTTTATGGAGCCCCTCCCACCACCAAAAGACTAGCTTCAGGAGCATTTTTGAAAGCCAAATATTACAAATGAAGGGCCATGGAGATAAATGATGAGATTCCATTATTGTCGTACGCTCTATTGTTTCATACGTGATAAAGTATAATATTCAGAAATTACAAAGAAAAATGTCACTACACAAAAGAAAAAACAGCATTTCTAATTTGTTTCATTTTAATTGCATTGCTATAGTGATTGGCGCTTGAGGCATAGTATGTATTTATTTTTCGAACCCCTCCCTCTTCCTTAACTAGTTTTTGAACTTTTAGCTTTAAAACGTAAAATAAGAACAAGGATATTGACTTTACGGCTCTCATCCCACCACCAAAAGATTGGCTCTAGTAGCAGAGTTATAATATTTAACTTTAAAAATGCTAAATATTACAACTTTTTTCGTAGTTCACGTGTTTATTAATACGTTTATAAAATAATGTAGATATCCCTTTAAGACCGAACCCGTACAATCGTGCGGGTTAGGCTTTAGTTTATATTTCTGTTCCTGGTTAGTTATATGCAATAAATGCCAGAAGAAATGATTTTTCTTGTTTCTAGAATTACTATAGATCTATTTTTCTCATTGGATGGCAGATATCGTCCATATTTGAGTTGTAGTCGGCATTTAAACAATTCGTTAAAAAATACGTCCGGTCTTAAAGGGATATAATGCGCATTAGATTTGGATTTTGAAGTAAGAATTAATTAATTATTTAATTTAAAAAATTCTAATACAGTACAACCCCGGTTAACCGAACTAAGGGCAGAGTCGTTACGGGTAACGATTTTTTCTGTTAAGCTATGAACATCTATTGATATTTTTATCTAATTACCGTAAGTAATTCAGAAATGTTTGAGCGTAAAACGATTTCAAAAATCTCTTTATAGACAACACTTTTGTTCTTTATTAAAGTGAATCCTCCGTCGGCGCAATGCTCCAGGCACTGGTAAACAGTATCGTAATTAATATTGTTAATACCCGTTGATTTTAATGTCAGCAATCTAAAATTAATCACTTACCTTCATAGGGAGGATTAAAAGAAAAAAATAGGGATATTGTTGCAAAAAAAAATCTCGCCTTCACGATTATTTCCGTACGGTACAGTATGTGTTTTTCGGGTTTGCGATTTCAGATGCATTTCGAATAACCCGGGTTCGGTTAATCCGAGTTCGTTAACCGTTGTATTGAATTTTGCATTTTTCGAATGTTAGAAATTTTTTAGATTGCTTTAGTTAACACAAAAAATAACTTTTATCAAATGTTACTGTTCAGCTAAGGAAGTCCGAATCGAGATTTATGATTTTCTCATTAAAACGTTTTTTTTTTTTTTTTTTCCTGAAAATACAGAAAAATTTTTATAAATTAAATATAGTGTTCAACCGAGAAAGATAGCTTCAGATATGAAATAAGATGTCCCAATACAATGAATTCGAAGCATGAAATACAAAGTTAAATTCAATAATTGAAATGTTATGGCTTTTCACATCATTAACAGTGGAGAGTGACGCACAGGCCCAGAGGTGATAGTTCAAACTTGTATGTGTTATAAAAACCTTGTATATCTCAGGCCCGGTGCACACTAGCCGATTTGTGTCGTTGAAGCTATAAAAATAACAATAGTAACCCACATGCCCCCTGTGGAGACACACAGGTGGAATGTGGTTACTATTGTTATTTTTATAGCTTCAACGACAACGACACGAATCGGGTAGTGTGCACCGGGCCTTAAAGAAACTACAAGGCCGCGGAGGCCTGATGATAAGTTCTCCCCCGAGCTTCGGGCCGGAAAGTTTCAGGTTTGAAACACGATTCCACCAAAGAACCACTATGCAAGCGGACCTGGCACACATTAAATCCACGGGGTCAAATGTCCCCCACACACACACACTGGTGTGGGTCTGAAGTTTGGAGAGAAGGGTGCCAGCCTTGGTGTCGTCATCGTCTTCTGACTGCGGCTCAAACTTACTAAGTCCATCCTAGAAGAGCCCTCCTGTTGCTTTTAAATAGGAGCTAAATATTACTAAACTTATAGAAAATACATGTGAGACATCAACTGACGGAAAGTGAATAAAAAGTTAGTAGCAACAGGAGTGCTTTGTGTGGCTTTGTATGCGTTTCTCTCTTTTTGATAAGAGGTTTGCCCAAGTTTATAAGTCTAACTGTTACTCTCAAGGAATTCTCAATTCTCCCGGGGGGGGGTGAAGGTAGATACCGTCAAATAGGGTGAACGTTATTGGTTGTAATATGATGCTTTTCTTAGTAATATTTGGATTAATTTTCCCTCTCTGGTTTTGTGGCACTTCCTTGTTTTATTACGCCAGAGCCAATTTAATCAAATCGAATAAGATTTTCCCTTGAATAGTTGCATGATACATCTCTGTAGATTTTGAAACATATTTTTAGTTATAATAAATATTCGGGTCGTCCGTTTTTTATCAGAACTCCACTGCAAAGAGAACATTGCAATAAACTTTTGCAGAATAGTTTTAGACAAATCAAATTTTTATATTGAAAGTAACTTTTACACAGAGTGGTTTCTGGAACTTTAACAAAGTTTTTTGTTCCTAAAACTATTTTTTTGAAAAAAGAATAAAAACTACTAAGTTTGAATTCAAAGAATTAAAAACTAGGGAGCTTCTTCGAATCGTAAATTTTTTTCGATTTCCAAAAAGTAGAAATTATTTGAGTTGTAAGAATTCAGAAAGTCAGAAATATAAGTTTGGAAAAAAAGAAAAAAAAATTTAACTCTTATTTCTGTCTTCTCATTCGTAGATAATTGTAATCACATTAATTTCTGGTCCGCAAAGGTAAATGGTGAAAAAAAAAAAGAAAGGAGATAACTACAGGGAAGAAAATTGTTTTAAGTAAGAATTAAATTTCTTACCTTTTTTCTCTTCTTATTCTATGCAAGTCAAAAACTTAAAAAACGTTTCCAATAAGGAAAAAAATGTGCGAAAAAAAGTACAAATATTTCTTCTGTACTTTATTTTTACCCTTACTTTTTCTACGAAGGAAAGGGAGGAAAAAATGTGATTTCGCTGCAGAGTGCCAAATAATTAAATTTAACAGAAATTAGAAATGGCTTTCGAAGCCTTGTCACAGCACGCACAAAAAGGTAAGAAAAAAAATGTTTTTTTTTCAGTAAAAGTAATTGAATAAACTCAGTTTTAGACTTGGAAAGAGAAGAAAAAAAATCAGGAGCAAAGAATGTGGATGAAATGTTTTTTTTTTTTTTCAGCCACTTGTGCTAGGTTAAATGAGTATGAAATAGAATTAAGAGTGTTAAATTTGGGAGACAGGTTGAACGGTATTTTTTTCCTTCAAACTTTTCGAGAAGCTGGAGTTAGGTACCTTCTGTAGGATATGAAAAAAAAAAAAATTTTTTTTCATCTTTCGATTCATTTGATTAAATGAAAAGATTTATTTACGATAACGAAATCTATGTGAAGATTGTGGGATGTTACCCCTTTTGATCATTCCTTTTTTTTCTGAATTAGCAATGTTTTCCGTTTAGTAATTCCTGAGTTTAAAAATTAGTAAAAATATTGAGAAACACTAAGTATGTTTTTGCAAAATATCGAAATAGTCAGATATTTTCATGTTATAAATATGTACCTAAAATAAATTAATATACAGGGTTAGCCTAAATGATGCATCGGGTTTTAAAATATTGTGTGTACAACCTACAAAGACGGGTGATACATGGCAAGATACATACATTTCCCAACTTTAAAAGCCCGCCCATGTGGCTCGCGTGCTCGCTAGATGGCAGGCCTGTAGCGGCACTGTACAAGATGGCGGCAATGTAGGAGAAGAGTTTTTGTGTGTTGGAATATGAGAAGTGTTCTTCGGTTACGAGCGTTCAGCGTGCATTCCTATGCAAATACGGAAAAGCTGCACCTGGTCATTTGTATTATGTACCAGAAAGTTTGTGAGTGTATGTATTTTTTCATGTATCACCCGTCTTTGTACGCCGTATACTTGTAAATAAACAGTTCTTTGAAACCCTATGAATCATTTGAGCTAACCCTGTACAAGGTGTCCACTTTAAACGTGGCCCAATTTCTAACCGTTTAATTTTTAATTTCTAAGAAGTTCGAGATAGGCATATACTTCCAACTGGGAAAATGCTTTAAAAGACGAAAAGAATTATTTTATACAGTTTGAGTCAATAAATACACTGCTGAAAAAATTACGAAGTCTAAATATTTATACAAACCCTACTAAATATTGTCATACTTAGTAAAATATTTTTGCCACACAGCAGTTTAAAGTGAGAAAGGTTCCACTCTTCTGCGGCTAAAACTGACCGAGTAATGGAGGTTTGAATTTCATATTCTTAAGCCAATCAGAAGTCGCTTAGAGAAAGGGTTTCTCGTTGCTTGCAGAATCTTCCTCGAGGCAGCAACTGAAATGGTCTAAACTCGTCTTAAACAGTGATATTCAAGGGTTCAGTTTTAGTCACAAAAGATTCGAACTATTTTTGTTTAAAATGTTAGTGTGTCAAAGACATTTCACTCATATGATTAATAGGACCAGAAGAATGCATAGAATTTAACTTTTGTGATATTTTCAGAGGTTTATTTACTGACTCAAACGAAAAATAAAATTCTGTAAGTCATTTAAATCATCTTTCCCATTGGAAACTAAACCATTTTTTCTAAACAGTTAGAGATAGGCATCTAATAGCTAATTTCTTAACCATTCTAAACGTAAAAAGTAATAGTTAATTTCGAAATCGTTACAGATGCCTATCTCTAACGGTTTAGAAATTGGCAGTTGGGCCACAGTTAGAGCGGACATCTTGTATAAAGAAGTACATTGAAAATTTCATTTTCTTGAAGTTCTTTCTGTAGGATTTATTTAGTCGCAAATTAAAATAACATATAAATCAGATATGTTAAATTCAGAAAAACGTCAAATGTATTGCATTCAGAAAATTATCAAGCACAACTTATTTGGGGGGAAAATACGAGTTATAAAAATTAGTGAATTATAAACCCTGTATATGTATATTAAAAATCATTATATGGGGGCTTAGCTTAAAAAATCACCACTGTGAAATTTTTTTCAAATGATACAATTATTTTTTTCAGATGATATCATTATTATTTTTATTATAATTAAAGCAACTGTAGTAGTGGTACAGAAACTAGATAATTTGAAATTCACCCCAAAATATTAAAATAGTTAAGTTGAGCTTAGTTACGAAAAATACAGCATATAATATAACAGCCATTATAGAATACAAATAATGATTTTTTATTACTTATTTATGAATAAAGGCTAGATACAGACTTGTAAATGTAAGCAGTTGAGTAAAAATAATTTCAAAAAGTATTAGCAGTTATATAAATAGACTTTTAAAATAACTGTTCCGTATCATTTAAATAACATCGAGGATGAATTGTTTATTTCCACTTCAGATGGATTAGAATTTCCTTGCGATATATAAATAAGCAAACGTTACAATTTTTTCTGCCACTGATTAGATTGTCGAAATCTATCTATAAACTCAACCTTTCTAAGCGGAGAATTCGGTCAAGTCAGGAAAGCCTGTTTGATTTTTGTACTATTTTTCGTTTCCGTATTTGTTTCTTTTCAATATCCCGCTCTCATCAGAATTGAAGAAGTAGAATTTTGAAGTGGATACTTTCACTAAATCAGTTCATCAATTTAAGGAAACGAGTAAGCAAGTAGTTCTTCTCCAAGTCTGATGATACAGAATTCTCCTTATAAGTTGTTTTACTAATTTCTCTTCATGTGTCACTGCGACACAAATAATAGGAATACAATGCATTCGATTATTTTGTTGCATACCAATTATGTTGTCGCGTTGAAGTCTGGTGGTCTTTAAGGTCTCAGCTTCAGGTCCGGAGGGCTCTGGGTTCAAAACCCAATTTCGCTGAGAGATCTGTCACGTATACGGCTGTGGTGGACATTAAATAAGATTGCGAGGGATAAACGCCCTCCTGCTAGCCTGACGTGGTAGTTTGTAGAGGAGGTGCAGGCTCGGATGTCATCCTCTTCCTACAATCACGGTACAAAATTACGAGGTCCGTCCTACTGTAGCCCTTGTGTTTCTTCGAAACGCGATGTTAGTTTAACTAGACTATGACGCTTTGTACGAACTGTAACTGTTATTGAATTTCAGCATACTTTGCATTAAAATATCAGTGACTCTTTTACCACTCCCCATCCGCTCTTCTAAAGCTGGGCATTCACGAAGAGACTGCTCCAAGCCATTTGGACTGCTTCGCTCCAGACCGTTCCAATTTTCAGCCCATCCATTTAGGTGAGTCATTCACGGAGGCTCCAAATCGCACTACCGGTCACTAAGATGCGTGCTTACTCCTCCTTCCGCCTCCAAAACAGGACCCTGTCCAGTTCCGATTTCGGGACTCCCACTTCCACACGGTCTACAATTTGTGGTTTCCGCTTTTGTGAGAGATCCTCGCTCCCTTCCCCAAGGTCGTATTTCAGTTTTATGACCTAACGCACCAAATGGAAGCGAACGAAGTTGGATTTCCAAACTTCTCCCGGACTACGCCGATTCTTATCGGATTTTTGCATTGACGAAGTGTTTTGGAGCAGTCTCTTCATGAATATCCAGCTTCAAAATGCCGGACTACTGGAGAAGCCGGAATGGCGAAGTGCCGGCTTATGGAGACATTAAGGAAATTAATAACCGTGCAATAAAAATTTTAAATAGAAAACTTATGTGACTTGGAATTGAAGTCGTAAAGTAAGATCTTTAAAAGGCAAACTTTCAATCTGTGGGCGCTCACTATCTTATTTTAGGAGAAAATAATGTCAAATAATTTCGTCTACATTTTTTTAAATATACAGATGCAAACTTACAATTTCATAGTACAACTATAGATATAGGTTTTTATAAATTTCGGAATGATTGCAGAAAGGTCCTACATCCATTCTGTCCATACAGACAGAAATTGAAGTTTCAATCTCTGTGTTCTCATTTACATGCCTTCGTAAGTGAGAAAGAAAATTTCGTCTATTGTTATTATTCCATTTACAGATGGAAATTAATAACTGCGCAACAAAACTGTAATTAGAAACGTTTAGGAGTCTCTAAAAGGATGTAGAAAGATGAACGGTTCAGAGGCCAACTTTTATAATGTAGGACCTCACTTCCGCAGTTTTGGGAGGTATGAAGGCAGAAAATTTATCCTTTAAAAAATAATTATATATCTGGAAATTAATAATTGTATAATAAATCTTTAATTATAAAAGAAAATGTTCACCCAAAATTAAAATAACTATGTATAGATCTAGTTCACAACGGAAGCACCCAATAACAGACCTTAAAAAAAAGAAAGAAAATTGGAGTAAAAAGAAAAATTCTGGGGAGAGAAAAGGAGCTTTGTCCATGATTGATTGGATAAAAAAGCAAGACACTCCTACCGTGGAAGAAGCGAGCAAAAAAGATGAAAAAGGAGAACTCTTTTTCCGTGGGCATGTTCATTGAATTATTCATTGGGCTCCGTACAAGACTATCGGATCCGCGGTCAAAATGTTAGCCGAGGCAATGAAAAAAAGAAATAAAGGAGCAAGTAAAAAGTTCCATGTCACGGCAGGATGAAAAAATAGTCTCGGGAAAGGAGACAATGAAAAGGAGTGTACTTTGAAACAGTGAAGGGAGGGGACAGTCTTAATTATCTTCGACCTCTGGTGTGGAACGCGTATGATTCCGCTAGAAAATTCACACACAGGTTCCGCCCGTCTTCAGAAAAGAAATCTATTGGCAGGAGAAATCTTTCCTTTGCACGATATATCCTTTTTTTAGAAGACACTTTCTGATTTATATTTTTCATTCCGGATCTCCTGAAGTTTTGCTTGAGAATTGTTGAGAGTGTTCAATGAAATGAGTGCGAAAGAAGCTGTGAATTGATTAAGTGATTATCCAGAGTTTCCATGAAGTTGGAAAAAAATTTAAAATAATTCAGTCCAATACGAGAAAGGAACACAATACCAGTGGTGCAACGAGGAGAGGCAGGGTGGAAGGAGGATGTGGATACCCCAAATACCAATCTTAGAGGGTGTCGTAAAGACAAAATAGAACCTCAATTATTCACTTAATAAAGCCAAATACAACGAGGGGGACGAAATAAAGGTATACTACGTCTCGGGAGCAACTTTTTTCATGCTACAATAAAGTTGGAAA
>BGPR01000546.1:256802-279404 GCA_013235015.1 Araneus ventricosus
AAAAATTGTCCAAATTTTCTTCCATTTACTATTAATTAATGCCTTATTTTCCAAAATAATAAATGCAAGGGTTCGTGAAAAAAATTTCCATTCACAGATGGCAGAATATCTTTATACTCCAAATGGGAAAAAACCACAAGAAAATCCTTTCTATATAGAACTGAAATTCAAATACTCTATCAAAGATTCCTCGTCAGATCTCTGTTCATTCAAGACGAGTCGTCTTCCACACCCATGCGCAGTAGTAGACGGAAAACGAACCACCGTGCCCAATTAGGCACACGCTTCAGGCACCAGAACCCAAACTTCATTAACAAACCCACTCGGCTCAATCCGGTTTCAAACTTCCCTCTTTTTTTTCTGCCTCCTAATCCCTCAGCAGTTTACTTCTTTTCGTTACTTTCACGTTGACACGATCGTGGTAGGGGGCCCCGCGGCGGGCGCCAAGGGGCCCCTTATTTCCTCCCCTGCCTCTCTCAACAAAAGACCCAGGGGTCAGTGCAAAAACAAACAAAGCGACCACAAAGGTTAATTTACGGACCCTTCCGCGTGAACTGCCGATATTCGCCGCCTTGCAGGACCATCGGAAAAGGGGGGCCCAGACGGCGCCTATTTTGGGTTTAGTATGCAAGTGAGCGTTTTAAATAAGGTAGGAAGTTCTGTAGTGAAGCCCTTCGTTTGTATGGATTCTATTACTGGAAGTGCTAATCGTGTACCTTTGAAAGCCTGGAAATGAAATATTATCCACGATTTTTTTTTGCTTCTATGAGTTATTTCTTTTGCCTCGTGTTTTGTAACCAGGGCTTTAAACGTCTTTGAACTGGATTCGTTTCCTGTAATTGTTTCTTTTTTTAAAATTGTGCTAACTGACGGGAAAGGAAATAGAATGGTAACTTTTTCCTTCGTTTTCATATTTAGTCATTTTTAAGATTTAATAGAGTCAATTTGCGTGCATTGCAGTCATATGACATATAAAGCGGCATGCCATTGAACATCGAACTGTGCTGTGACGTTACATCTAATTGAAATATGCACCATGGATTCTAAAATTGACGTAGCGCTATCTTTACGACGTGATCATGCTAACATGAATTGACTTCATTAAAATCCCACTGCATCCATTCGGAAAGAAAATGGGCTATTAAAAATGTGACGTGTGCTTCTTAAAGAGATTTTGTGATTTTCAAACTGAGCACAAAATCATCATAAATTCTACTTGAGGTTTATTAAAGATTAATGTCGCACTATAAAAAGAATAAACATTCAAACTTACACGGAAATAAATTTTTAAAAATATCCATCTAAAGATAAATATCGCCATTTATTAATTCATAAATGAAGATATCTTTAAAATTATCTCCTCGCTACTTTTTTGAGGTAAAAAAAGGCTTTCTGACGCGATCTTCGTGAAGAATTCTTTTACAACCTAAAGTATAAGTATTCATAGGAAAATAAAATGCGTGTGAACTTATTGACAATAAAGTAAAACGAATTTAAATCAATCCAGTTATTTAAATAATTTGATTTTTCCGTAACTTCCTTTATTAACTAATATCACATAATTTGATTAAAGAACGTACTATACAAGTATGCACCACAAATTCTTAGCCTAAATCTGTCCTTCGGGTTTTCTCTTCTATCTATTCTAGAGGAAAAATTTGCAGTCTGCAAAGCTCATATTTTTACAGAAGAGATTTCATTTTTTAATTTGCAAAAACATGATGGAAACAAAAAATGATGAAAGGGTTATTTCACTCACGTTAACAATTTTTTCTTAGTGAAATTCCTCTAAGTCTATCAGGTTGGATTTAAATTTTCATGATTCTATAGCAGTTGCATATACCAAATAAAAGAGGTTCTGAAATCAATACAAATTGCCCAACAGTACCTAATGAATTATAAATTAGTATTAATTCTTGAATAATCACCGAATGCTGAAAATGCATAGTCAGAAAAAATAGACAGGGTAAGATTCGGAGCGGTCACATTTTCAGTGAATGGCTTAAAACATATTTCTATGCGTCCTAAGGATATAGAGACAATTTCAAAAATTATTTAATAACCAGCTTTTTAAATATTAAATTTGATGAAATAGAATCTCATTAGAAGTATTTTCATATATGAATCATATTCAAGACTTTAAGCGTGCTTAGTGATGAAGTACAATGTATCTTGTAGCTTGCTGTTAAAATTGGTACTGAAAAATAGAGAAATGTGTGAAATATTCTGGTATAGAATGCAAAATTGAGTCACTCATGAAAAACAGGTAATTTGTTCGGCATGATATCCAAAGAATAAATTTGCAATCCCATAATCTATAGGTTATTCGTCAATCACTGATTTAAATAATTTTTCCCCTTATGAATTTAGTTATTCATGCGACTTTGAAACATAACAATTTTCTACGCTCCGCCCAGCATAAGCAATACGAGCATTGCAAAATTCTGTTCACCACACCTTTGAAAACCTTGAAGAATTTGTCCTTGACTTCTCATGAAACTGCGTAATGTTGCTTTCGAACCTCAAACATTCAATTTCCCTTTACCTCATAAATACATTCCCATATTTACATAGACTAAAACTATAATCGATCATTGATTTCCATTACTCCTCCCCGCTGATTTAGATTACAGCCACATTTCCAAAGTCACTACCTGCTTATCCAGCAATTGGACAAACCTTGACTCCTCACGGAACTGTATGTCTTTGCTTCTCAATCTTAAAGCTTCAGTTTCATAATAACTACCTCATTCCTAAATTTGCATAGGGGAAAAATATAAATCGATCACTGATTGACCAATACCCTCCCCACAGTTTCAAATTACCGCTAAAGATCTCTACCTGCAAAATGTTTAGCAATCAGATAAACATAGTTAGTTATACACGACTCTGAAATCAGTCAAAGTAGTCGTTAGGTGACATTTGTTCTTGACTTGGATCTACCTAACATCAACTGCTTAGCTCAAAAATTAAATGCACCATTTTTCACTCCTCATAAACGCGTCTAAAATTAACGTAAAAGAAGGTGAACATTTTGAACGGATCATTGAATTTGTAAAGCTTCTCCTCGTCATTTTATAATGCAGATCCATCGGATAATGCGACTGGCTAACAAGCAGTTATTAATTACCTGCACATGCAGTGGGATAGCGGAATAAATGGCACCCACAAAATAGTGGTGTTTTTCAGCCGCACACTCAATTGTGGTTTTAAAAGGAGGAAATGAAAGCAAAAATATTTGATCCTCGAAACGTCCTCCAGGACAGGCGCTTAAGGCGTCGATCCGTATGCCCCTTTGTATTTATCGTTACGCCTTTGTGTAGGTCCAACAATTTGGCAGCTTGAGTTACCTTGAATCCTTCCGAAACTGCACAACTTAGCCTTCCAACTTCAAAAATTCAGTTTTCCATTTCTACCGCCCATAAAGATATTCCAAAGTTAACATGGATGTAAAGTATAAATCGATCATTGATTTACCAATACCCCTCCCCACCGTTTCAGATTACATCCACATCGGACATCCAGTAATTGGACAGAAGCATTTACAGTTCCACACAATCCGATCCGTAAATCCAGTAAAAGCAATCAACCGGCGAAGAAGTTGTAGACATAGACAGACAGGGGCTCACCGTGGCGAGGAGGGAAGGTAGACCCAGAGCAAACTGGCATCTGTCAGAAGACGCTTACCTTCGTTATAAATCACCACTGGATCATCCTAATTATCAGTGGCTGGCTAGTGGGAGGCACCAGACCCGAGTCCTGATAGCCATCAGTGTTGAACCCAGGGCTAAGCGATCTTTTCTGTTTGTTTTACTTAATACCGTTTTTGCTTTTTTGCTTTTTAGTTTCTTCCTCTGTTCTCGTTTTCGACTATTTTTTTGGACTGCCCCGTCCCCTCTCCCTTCCCGTATATACCATACGTGCAACGAGAGGCTGTTCCACAACCTTGGCAGTTATAAAGTATGTTGGGTTTTTTTTGTCACGGTGTAATTTGGGCCTGAGGTTTAATGAGAGAGACACGGGTTCAGAATTTTCGGAACACTGCGGGATTGGGGGTGGGCGAAAAATTGCAGAAGCAGCTGCGTATAGGAATTTTCCTGCAATTTTACGAAAATAATATTTTACGGTTGTATTCCAGTTGAGGATTTCTTAAACTGCGGGTCGGGACTCTTGGTGCGATCGTCTGGGAAAAACATTGGATTCGCGAAAACTTTCACAGGGCCTTCTTTCAGAATCTTCCAAATTTGTAGGGAACAAGAGATATATAAGGTATATTATATATGTAGGGATAAAAGATTCATCTTAGAAATCTTCTATAAATTATTTTAGAATTCATCTGCATTAAAATTTGTTATATAACTATTTTTAATTGTCTTTCCTTTTAAATAGCATTGACTTTTGCTTCCTTTTCTGATTTATTTTTAAACTGTGTGATTGTGGCAAAGTGCGATTTCTTTTTTTAATTTCTTTTTTAGAGAAATGGGAAATCGAAATATTTTTCCGCTTGTAAAGGTGATAACGAGTGGGGGAAAAATCCAGTCAGCTCTGTAAAAGTAAGTTCACGGTCACAAACCTACTTTTCGTTAGTCTTAAACTATTACTTACTATACAAGAATGAGTATTCAAGTAATACCTTAAACTTTTTTTAAATCATTTAATCATCCTAATGCTGAAAACTGAAACTGTGTCAGATTAGTCAATATTTCTGTTACCCTGTACATTTTGTATAGTTATCTTTCGCTTAATTCGTTTTACAATTTTCAATTGATTTAGCTCAGGAAGTGATGAAGTGATTTTCAAGCCAGTTACTTGTGAAAACTTGTCATTTTGAACTTAATAATTAAAATTCGAGCGATGTAATGACAGTGCATCTGTTTGTATCTGGCCATATATACTTTGAGTTTTTTGGGGACAATAAGCGTTACTTATTCTACACATGTGGTTCACTAAGTTTGTGTTTCTTTACTTTTTGTTACAATTAATAAATCTATTCCAGAAACTTGTCCCCAAAAATCTATTATGATTATCTAGTCATTACCCGGCAGGAACAGTTAAATTCGATCACATCTGCTGTAAAAATCAAAACAGTAATACCATCAAAAATGTTTTAACCATTTCCTTTACGATAAATCAAATTACATTTGTGACCTTCTGTAGATGGGGAAATTTTTCATGATCTCATCTGCTCACTGAAAAATTTTCAAAAACAAGATAATAAATACGAAATGAAGCAGTAATTAATGATATATGAAAAGAGATTTGTTTTAAAATAGCTGCTTAGAAAATTTTTATGAAAGGTTTTCCGTGCGAATTCATTAACTATTTTAGTTAAAAACATTGAAGAATTTGAAAGAAAAAGTTTTTGTTGTGTTTTTGATACCACAATATGGTTCTGTGAGACCCGACTTAGGGTTAAAACCCATAGTTAAAAAGCTCTTCTATAAGACACGTCTGATAAAAGGGCCAATTTCCGTTTATCTTTCTTGTGTCATTAAGTGGGTAGGCAGGAAGGTATTTAAGTGCAGATATATTGTTCAAAACAAAGTAATAAACATGTGCAAACAATATATTCTAAAACATGCATCAATGCACAATATATTAACGATTTCGTATTACTTTATAATAGAAAAAGCTGTCCGAAATTGACTTTTTCTTTGATCATAATAAAGATATATTTGAGCAAACTCCCTCATGGTGGACAAATCATGTAGATAGGCGTTCGACCCACCAAATTTTCCTTAAATTCATTTACAACTTATTTTTCATGCGAACACCTAAGCAGGTGGTACCAAAACTCAGCAGCGAATCTAATAGAAGCTAATGAATGATAGATGATACCAATCGAACAATAATTAGGTAATGAAATTTCTGTCCATGCCATTACTTATTGCTGTCTACTTACTCAAATGTGCAAATATCATTAAGAATTGAGCCTACACCACGAAAAAAAAGCGTTGGTGCATAATGAAGATTACGACTCATCCATACAATGTTAGGTGTAAACAGAAGAACCACCTCCCCAACTGCTCATCACCATGCTCGCACACAGCAAAAACCATCATCATTTGAATCCACTCAGAGACTATTTATCCACCACGCACGAATAGCATGGGTTCCAACTATCCACGCCACATGATAATCAGACTTCAGCAGTTTCTTCTTCAATCTAAAAGGCAATTAACACGATATGCTTGTCACCCTAATGGTAGCTGAGGTAAAAGCAAAACTAATAAGTCTTCAACAAAAAAACCATGAAGAAGATAAAGATAAAAAAAAAAAGTAATATAACTTTGAGGAATAGGAATATCACCTTGTGCCATAAAAGTGTCATTAACCAATCCTGAAGTTTGATGGATGAACCCGAGGGAATTTTAACGATGACAAGATTTTCTGCCCCCCTACAAGAGGAACTAAATTTTCTCCGCCCCTTGTCGTAGGAATCGTAGGTAATTGAGCCTTCGTTGTGAGTTGCGTGTTTAATATTCATTTGTGGGTAGGATTCGAAGTGGATGGGGAGGGAAGGATTGTCATGGAAGGAAAAGGGGAGGTCGATTTTGAGAAGATCATTCGGAATATTTTTTTTTTCTTTCCCTTCCAATAAATGCTTGCGTTTCTTACGAAGGTCTTAGTTTGGATTCATTCAGGAAAAAGTGTCATGCAATTCGGAAATCGCATGAAACTGTTCATATTTTTTTTCTAGAAACTCATAGGAACTCAACAAAACATGTCTTCTTAAAAATGTGTTCTATTTTTGTTGTTGAGCATTTTGTGACATGACGCCATATAATCAGCGTTACTAAGCACAACTTATCATACATTTTCACAACTAAGAATATCTCTAACTTAACTTATCGTGAGAAACTAAAATAACAAATTTAACTAAAATCATTCGGAATATTTTTTTTCCTTTCCCTTCCAATAAATGCTTGCGTTTCTTACGAAGATCTTAGTTAGATTCATTGAGGAAAAAGTGTCATGCAATTTGGAAATTACATGAAGCTGTTGATATTTTTGATTCAGAAACTCAAATGAACTGTATAAAACATGGCCCCTTTAAAATTTGTTCTATTTTTTTATGAACATTTTGTGACATGACGTCATATAATTAGCATTACTCAGTACAACTAAAGATACTTTCATAAAGATAAATAGTTCAAACCTAACTTTTCATGAGGCAAAAATAATAGCATGAGAATAGCAAAGAGGTCGTGTTTCCATTTTGTTCCATTTCATATGTCGGGACTAATTTTGCAGCTACTCTTTTCCTGTAGATTTATCAATCGGCACGGATGATTATGAGTGTGAATTTCTGTTTTCTGTAATTTATAAGACCTTAGTATTATCTAGTTCAGTAATATGACTTTTTATAATGTTGCTGCGAATGTAAAATTTGAGTTATTTGTGGTTTGTTCAGTAATACTAGCTCCATTTTGTTAAAAGAACCGTGCCAGATGTGTTTCGATAAATGGACGCAGTGCTACAATTAGAATCCCATCCTACAGAAAATATTCAAATGCAGCATTGATCTAAAATTAATTATTGCATTATAAGTTATCCGTTGTAGAACTTATGAAGTTAGTTCAGTTCTGTGTAGCAAAATCTTAAGGACAATATAAAATAGTAAACCCGTAATCAACAAAATGGTACTTCATTGCATAATTGCGTCTAAATATTGCATAATGGTCTTTAGTTTTCTATTGTCTCTCAGTCTTCCAGAAATTTCAGTAAATTGTTAGGACTTGTTATTCATACATCCCAAATTTCTATAATGTATGTCTATAAAGATGTCTACTTTCCGAAACAGTTTTAACCATACATATAACTTACTTCAGTTGTTGTTGTTTTTTTTCTACGGATTCAAAAATAAGTTTTGATTCACGGCAGACGTTTAATTTTGATTTATTCTCACAAAATTCATTTATAAGAATCCCACTTAAAGCCTTTATATATTTCTCAAGAGTTTTGAATGCGATTCCTATTGTTCATAACTTCTTGTTTCGTGTCCATGAGGTACCCGACTAGGTTCGGAGAAACAAAAGAGACTTATAGAGCTAAATAACTAAAATAGGCTTAAATAGTCACAATTAGAAATAAAAATTCATATTTCATCAGTGGATTTTGAAAATAATTATTTTTTTATCAAGAAATTAAATACAAATTCCAATGTTAAGAAAAACAGTATAATTGAAAAAATATGGGACATGTTTAATTTTAATTTCGCATTCGTACTTCTCAAACTGTCTAGAATGTAATAGACCGCAAGATAAAATTTATTTTCATAAATGAATATTTTATGAACATTCAAACTTGGCGCCGTTCATTTTTCGCCAAAATTATCCTATGTTTCGAGCTGAAATTGACTGTAAAACATGATTAAAGAAAGCTATCTTAAAATCTGCGGTCAATTACACCCTCAAAGGTTTTTGACACATGTGTACCAAATTTCAACGAATTTTAATTAATTGTTTTGGAGATATCACGTTTTTTGTGGACTAATTTTAGTGAAATTTTCATTTTTCAGAAAACGCATTTTAAAAAAATATAATGACACATTAGTACAAATAAATATCAAGGAATAATGTATTTAAGAAATAAGAATAAAAAAAGACTGTTTTAGAATCTTAAAAGTTGTGGCTTTATTTTTAGATCATTAAAAAGATTTTTGAATTTTTCTTCGAAAATCGCATTTTCAACCTAGTCGGATACCTTAAAGAAACAATCTAGTATTTGATCAATATTTTATTGCCATGTCTCTGAAAATTTTTTCTTAAATTCAAAACAAAAGTTTCTATTTAACTCTGCACTCCTCCAAGCCAATTTTATCAGCCAAAGGGGGTTGAAAATCACTTTTCACCCCCTAACTTCTACGCTATTGCAGCTTCTATTATAACTATTGCAGAAAAAAGTCAACTACAAAATTTTTGGTTGATGAGGCGACAATCCGATCTGTTTGAATTCTTTCTATCGTCAATTGCTGGATTCATTTGGTAGGCTACTATAAGGAATCTAGCGTCATCATAATTATTATCTATTTATTAAAATTATTTATTATTTATTAATAATTTATGTAACACATAATAAAACTGTTAATTATTAAAAATAATTTTTACTGCCGTTTTTATCTTAAAAATTACCGGGATTTTTGCTATAATTGCCTCAATTACTTATTTACTCCCAGTTTTCCGCGATTTAAATTTTTCCGCTTCATTCAGTTTTAATTCAAGTTTCGCTATATAAGTGAGACTTTTCATTAAAACATTTCTAAATTTGGAAATTTTTGGTATGATTTTTTTCTAAAAAAGCGCATTCGTGAGCCATTTTTATAGGAATATGAATTTCAATACCAAAACACTCTCTTCGGCAAGGAATTTTTGATTTTTCTATATATATTTTTAAACACAACCAGTTTACTGAATAAGCATGTATTTTTTCTAATTTACATGCACTTCTGGGAAGTTTCATTTCTGGGAAAAGGTGGCTTCTCATACAATTATAGCGCACTAATGACGTTAATAAAAAGAAATTGAAGTTATTACAATTATTATCAGCGTGTTCCTAAACGCAAATATGTGAAAAGAATGGATAATAAGGCATCAGTAAATGGCCAATTGTTTTGATCCTTTATTAAATGCTGCCTTGCAATTACTAAACGAACACTCCCAAATCATTACCCATGCATAGGAAAGAGACAGAAGTTATATTTATTAAGTATGGAATCCAAAGTGCCACAAAAATAAGATAAAAGCAGCTTTTTATAACAGGGTTCCGTAGAATCTTCATTACAGTGACTGGCAGAAAAAGTTTCTAATTATAACGAGTTGCTCCCGTGAGGTCTTCTGTGTAATTGAAAAGAGGATCCTCACTTGATAAGTATCAAACCACGGAAGAAATAAATGCTACTTGCAGACGAGAATTTCAAATAAAAATTAAAAATGATTTTGAAGAACTAGTAGAATGCTTTTTTTGCCAATGCTTTTTTAGCGGAATGAAAGAAGGTTCTGTGTTTTTATCATTGGCATGGCTAGTTTAAAGATATTGGGATAATTATATTGCTCGAGTTCGGTGATTTCTAAGAATCTTCCCATCATTGAATGTTGGAAGAAGACGGTGGATATTATTATTATTATTTCGAAAATCTGATTGCCACGAAATAATTTATATTCTTCCTTTAGAAATGGTAAATCGTCGCCGTTCAAGCAAAAGTCATAAGTCCAAAACTATAGTTTTCAGATATAGACAATTTAAATTTGATTTATTTGGAGTCTCCATGATAAATAGTAAAAATTATTTTGCGGATTTGTGGCTCCTACGGTTGTTTACTGATCTTTAGATAACAGGTCTGTATCACGAAATAATTAATTGGAAACTCTAATCAATTGCAGTAGTCCGTCAAAACATTTCTTGTGGACTTAATGAATTTTGCTTGAAGTACGGCCAAATTATTGTTTTACATCTTAGCAGTAATTTTTTAAAAATTTTCTCGTATACGAAATAGGCAAAGGGAAAGTATTGTAATCGTTAACTATTCAATCGTCTAACGATTCATGATGTCTCGAGATTTTGCCGAACCTTCGAGTTTTAGATCTCTCTGAGACAGGAAAAACTCTTTTGGAATTACACTTTTCTTTGAATTTCCACAAGTTCACATTCCAAACCAAAGACAAATTCTAAAAGGATTTTCAAATTCAGAAACGGAACGATCTGGACGGATAAATTCGTAATGTGGTTTTCATAACACAACTGTAAATTTTTTAAATCGAATTTTGGACGAAATTGGTCGAATGGGATTCTGTATATCTACCCGACATGTGGACGAGGTAACTCACAAATGGATGGATGAAATTCGAAGTGTGATTTTATCACCAGAATTGCAGTCGACATTTATCAAATTTTGGACCAAATCCGCCATTGGGTTGAATGTCTGTCAATATGCCTATTCGTGTGGATGTGAACACGATAACCCAAAAAAGCACTGGGCTAAATAAGTGAAATTTTGTAAGTCATCATGGGAAAAAAATCTAGAATGCATGCTCGGTTCTCCTCATTATACTACGAAACTAAACACAAAACGCGCTTTTGAATAAGTATGTGTAGAAGTCGACAGGAAAACACTTTTGCTGGTTTTAAACGAAAGTTTAGTTTGGTTATATTAACTTCCCGTTTTGAAGCAACACGAGGGCTATTTTGGGACGGACCTCGTAATAATTGGCGAGGACAGCCCCTCTCCAAACTTCCGCACCACACCAGCGAGGTGTTTGACGCTACTATTGATTTAACGTGCAACAGGTCCCATACACTACGGATCTTGGTAGAATGGGGTTTCGAGCCTGTAACACTTCGGCTCTGAGGCCGACACTATTCCACAAGGCCACCGCGGCCTCCTGTAAACTAAAATATACTCTTTACTTATCTTCCCTTAATTCATTAATATCTAGCGTCCCTGTACAGGGACGTTTCTAAAATTGTATATATATAATAAAATTTACTAGCAAAATACACTAGCAATTTACACAAACGTGCTTTATATTTTGAATATATATAAATATTAAGATTAAAATTGCTCTATCCATAATCATATATTTGAAATACAAAAGAAGATTTGACATAAAACTATTAGCGCTAATACTTATCAAAACTTGAAATAGACAATCTTTATTTGAAATTCCAGCAATCAAAGTGGCCAACTAGCCTTCGGACTAGTTCGTCGTATTAATCTAGATTTTTGGCGCCAACCCTCTCTCTCTCTCTGTCTATATATATATATATATATATATATATATATATATATATATATATATATATATATAATAATCTCACTTAATATTATTTCAAATTCTAATATTATATAGTTTAAAGTCTCAAACTCCAGTTTCGTTTTATTTCCCGCGCTGGAGGTATATTAAATCTCGCGTTTGGCATATTTATTACTAGAAGAATATTTTAATCACTTCCACGCGCCAACATAAATCTCGAAATAAGCGAATTCTTTTCCATACTTTTCCCCTAAAACACTTACGTAATTTATTAAAAAATAGCCAGTATTCCCTTCACTTTGATCACGTGTCGATATGTTAAATCCCTACCTGAGGAAATGCAGGGATTTTCTGTTCGCTTTTTTACTTGAAACTTCAACTAAGATGACTCTCCCATAATAAATGAAAATTACTTAATAACTCGGCTTGTTTTGCATTTAACGACTGCAACAAAGAAATTATTATTAATTATATATATATATATATATATTAGGGTAAATTACCCTGTTTGTTTTTTCAACATCAATAGTAACAGGGATGGTTTGTACAGCAAAATTAATTTAACCTGGCTAAAGCTTGTCCACAGCCAAGCTGCTATATTAATTGTTGAAAACTCCATTTACTTGGATTGCCTATTTCAATACTTTTAATAACAACAGTGTTCTCTCACTTGTTGACATATAATGCTTAAACTTGATTTTTTGTTTTTGGTATCTTTAGTAATTTCAATTTATTAGATTTTATTTAAAATTGATGTATTGTTCAATTATTGACTTTTTAATATAGGATTTAATTCTTGATTTGTATTGTTTGCTTTATTTCTGTATGATTATATACTAGTTATATTTGGATTTATATTATATATATGATTATTTGTATCCCAGTCATCATCAGTATAGCGTAAAAGGCGTCAGAGAAGCTTGGTTCTAATTTCACGCCCCCTCATCAAATGCTTTGAAAGTGACATAAACTAAGTAATGTTTTGACACCATGGCGCCCCCAAAAACTGGCGCCCGGGGCATCTTCCTTTCCCCCTATCGCAACATCACTGTTCATTTTTTTATTTTATATTTAATCGATAACAGCGCGCATCAAGCATTCGGTTATTTTGAAATCAGACACGAAAGTACTTTTTTTTTGCAATGACAAGAGTAAAAGGGTATTTTTTTCAATTATTTATCACTTAATTTACTTACATTTAACAAATATATCAGCAAATGCAATTGTAAGAATATATATATTTTTTAGAATCTCACAATTTTAGATTTTGAAGTTTTTTCTGCATTTTGCATTATGTTTCTAAATTGGGATGTTAGGTTTAGGAGGGCACCAAAACAACAATTTTTCATACAGGATTTTTTTTGTTATTTTTCAGTTGATTTTACGGCATGAAATAGTAGTAAAAAATATTATTAAAAAAATGCAACTTGGGCATTAATGAACCAAATTTTTACTGTCATTTCCAGGTCTACAAATTACTGTAACTTTTACATAAAAACTGTAAGAAAGTTGTGTGGGCCTCTATATGAAATGACAAAACTAAACGCAAAAATATAGAAAAAAGATTGCTTCATTTTTTTTATTTGAATCCACTGCATTACGAAGGAAATAAAAATAAAAGAAAAAGCGTACGTTACCATTATATTTGGCAGCTATAAAAATGTCTGATATCTTTTTCTTCTTCCACAACAAAAGGTTAATTACAGCCACTGGAAAAATGAATGTGAATATTAAATAAAATTTTTATAGCAATAATCTTAACACAATCCTGGCTAAAGAATATCACATCATGCAAGGCTTTCAAGGTTAAAAATACAGTATCTTTGATGTTTCTTGTTGTTAAGCGCCTTAACAGACTACCGTTTCGCACGATCTGAACAGTAAAGATTGTTTATTGCAATGTGTTTGTCCATAAAACGCCTGAAATAACGACCGAATAGTAACGCAACAAAATTTTATTTAGAAACATGGATGTCAACTTATACATATGCACAGAGAAGATTTTACTGTCCATATTTCCATAGTTAATTTCTTTTTATTCCTTTTCAAATGATTAATTTTACTTTCGAAACCGAACGTATTCTTAGAAAGTACATCAATTAACTTATTCTTCACTCAGAAATATGATTTTATTTCATAGTAATTAAATATCTTGCTTTTTCTCTAAAATTTAAAAATGAAAAAAATCGAAAGCTTACGAAAAAATTTCTGTTTGCGATTTGAGTGCTTTTTTTAAGCGTCGTTATAATGCAAGATACTCAGAATTTGAAACGCAAACAAAAACTACGTTCCATCATATAGGGCGGCGGTGGCCTAGTGGTAAGGTCTTCGCTTTGGGGGAAGGCCCCAGACTCGGAACCCGCTCCACCGAAGATCCGCCGTGTATCGGGCCTGTTGCACGCTACATCATACGTATTGGGCCAAACGACCCCCGCTGGCACGGCGCGGAAGCCTAGAGCTGGGCCCCAGCTCAGGCGTCGCCCTCGTCATCCGACCGCGGTTCAAAATTACGAGGCCTGTCCCAAAATAGCCCTCGTGTTGCCTCAAAACGGTCGTTAATATAACTAAACAAACTACGCTCTATCATAGTTCGGAGGTGCTATTATAATACTGCATATAAATTGCAAATTAATTTGAATTTTTTCGTAACCGGTGGACGTACATAGGTATTAAAAATATCCCCGGAGTTTATATAGAACAATTTATAAATCTCCCGAGGTTGGGGGTTCTTATAAAACTCATTAAACTTTTTAATGTCTGAAATTCCCGAAGGAAGTAATGAGCTTTGTCTAATATTAATTTTTTAAAAACAACAATCTTTATGCATAATACAATTGTAATTTTTATACAATACAGTTGCAACCGTTTTTGAACCGTTCAAAAAAATATAGCACAAGCTAATCGTGAATGTCGATGAAGATGCTGATAAACTTCAGTAATTGTGGAAAATTTCAACTGTAATAAATGTTATTTAGAAGAAAGATCTAATAAACAATTTTGCCTACACTGGAATTGTATTTGTTTGCAATTGTGGAAAAGGAATTTGTTTTCGTTGGAATGAATAATAGACGTCTTTTTTCTTTGATTACTCGTTTTGTTTACTAAAGGAAGTCAGCCGAAAGAAATTTGAAGGGAAAAAATAAATTTGTAATTGTTTCATTCGTTTAATCATTACACAAAAGATAAAGCATTTCCAGATTGTACCAACAAAGCCATCATAATAATTTTATAGTTATCCAATTGGTATATGCTAAGCCGGAAGTACTATAATTTGGAATATTGATAATATTGTTTAACAAATAATTCCAATGAAACGGAATTAACATTAATATTTTAAAAATAGAGCGATAAATTTTGAAGCTTCATTTGGCTTTTATCAATAATAACATCTCAAATGGAATGTTATATTAGATCATGAAAGGATTCTTCAATTGTTTCGTTTGCGACCCTATTTTCAATCATAAATTTCTATAGCTTCCCAAAAGCGGAAAATAACTAAGAAAATAAAAAGATAATTCGTGGCAATTCGTCACTTAAATCAGTTATTTATCAAATTTTAATGAAATATTTTAAGTCTGAACGATTTTCACATTTTTTGCTTGCAAATGTTGAATAATTTGTTAAAAGAAGGCTCTGTGAAAGTTTTCAAGTATTGTTTTACGTTAAAGCATTTATTTAGCAAACCATTTTGAGTTTGAACTATTTTCACAATTATTCTTGCTTGCAAACTATTTCCTCATGTTTTTTGGACATAGAGAGTTTTCAACCAAATTGTACGAAACTTGCAGAATACTCGACAATATGTTAGAGGAGCATTGCATTAAAATTTTAGAATATTGAGAGCTTGAATTTTTGAAACTGAGAATTTTAGAACTTTGAATATTAGAGGAAATATGAGTATTTGTATTAAATAATTTTTTAATACGCATGTGCGAACCGTAGCGTAATTTTTCTTTCATAACTTCAAAGCCAGTCCCTTATGCAAAGATTCCAGTTAAATATTCTTAAAATATAGAAATACAACAGTATTGCAGCGAAGCGAATTTCGTTTATATTCTAAAAGACGCTAAATGATGAGGGTTATTGCAGAAATTTATTATTTTGGAACAATAATACTGAATTTTATGAAATTTGAATATCGTCGCTTAACAAAACTTTTTGAATTTTCAAAGAGGAAGACTCAAATGAATTTTTTGCAACCAATAACGAATAGTTCTGGATATTTTTAAGATCTACTATGAACATGAGACCACATGCTCCAACGAGACGTGCAAAACAATTTAGAAATATTCTTTATTGGTTGCGAAAAATTAATGAATTCATTCTCTTCGAAATTTCAAAAAATTGAGATAGGTGGTGTTGCTTGTTAAGCGACGATATCCTGAATACCCATGCATACTTATAATTTAAATACATTACTTAAATTGCATTTCGACGATAACTATTCGAAGATCAAAATTTAAAAGTATCAATTGACTTTAAGCCTCTTCTTTACATGGTCGAAGTTCACAGAAAATCCATCCAGATTCGAAAACATGTGCAAATAGTAAAGTGTTCAAATTATTCTGTCACACACTTGTATTTTATAGTCCACAAAACAAGACAGATTAACTTCTTGTTTGGGTGACTTTATTTTTTTGCGGATTTATTCGGCTACCTGGCGAGAATTGTGCTTCTTTTACAGACAGTTTAGTCTAGGGCAGAGATTCTTAAACTGCGGGTTGAGGAACCAAATGGGCTCGGGTAGGAAGGCATTGGGCATGCAAAAACTGTCACAGGTCTGTCTTCTTTCAAATTTTTGACCATTTATAAGCAAAAAAATATTTCTACAAATTCATCGTTATTGAAAAGATTTCATTGAAATTTGTTAAGAAACTATTATTAATTGAATTACCTTCTAGTTACCACTGCATTTATCTTTTTTATTTTTCCATCTGTTAGGTCTCAGCACAGTTTTTCTACCGGAAATGGAGGACAGAGGAGTTTTTTCCAAGCAGAAAAGTGACGGGAGTAACAAAAAAGAATAAGAAGCCCTGAGCTATGGTCATTTTTCCTGCATCATTTTGATTAATGCAATTTCCGAAGCTGAAAGTAAACAATTTATTAATTGTTAGAAATTTCTGACAGAAGAAATTCGAGTATTAGAAATTTAATTGATTTGCTGTAACCATATAATTACAGCTGATAAAACGTAAGTAACAGCTTGAAGTGCTTTTAGTCATTCGATATAGTCACCAGTGCTGTATTCAACTTATTTTCAGTCGTAGAGTATCTGAAGCTGCAAGGGTACAGTTTGTGATTTGATTGGAGCGGTCTATCACTTTTAGAATATCTGGAACAGTTTCGTAGCAACCCGTTACAAGGGCCTGAAACAGTGCGATCGCACAAGGCCCCGCACAGCTGACATATTTCACAAAATGAAAATTGATTGCCTTTAATGAAATCAAAATCTGTCTTCGAATTTTTCCTACCAGAATCACAAAATTACAATACTTTCTTAACCCCTGTCACTTAATCTTTTTAAAAAATGAATTGATTTGAATACGCATATTGGAACTGTATCCAAATTTTGTTACTTTTCCGAAAATTATATAGACCTTACCGATTTCTGTCGCATCTGCAGAAATATCTTTCTCAAGACTAAAAATGATAAAAATTTACTTGAAATCTAGAATTAGTCAATAACTATTTATTCGTAGCCATTCTGTCGTACGAAATAACTAAAAACTAAATTATGATAATACTATCAATGGATTTGCTATAAAACATGTAAGGGAATGAAACAAAAATCGCATAGTGTTATCTCATTCTAGTAAGTCGCAAACCAGATTGTATTTTATAAGCTTATAAGCTTATTAAATTATTTATCTAATCAATTATTTTTGCTATTAGATTTATTAACGATATTTTGTGTGACTGAAATGTTAACCTTATAAAAATAATTTAATTATTTTTAATGTTCATGCATCCCTTAAGACCTTACTATACCTAATTGTGCAATGTAATGAATAGCACAAGCAATAAATTATTTTATTGCGCGAAATCTGTTTCAAGGCCCTGCAAGTCAACTTTGTACCGGGCCCCGCTTTTTTTCGGGCCAGTTTTGTCCGTAACCCTTATTTTATCTTTGCTTGCTAGGTCTAAGAGTTGCTGCACCCGGATTTAAGCCTCTGAGATTGTGATTTGATTCCAAGGAAGAGGAACCAAATTGCTCCAGAGATTTTAATGTGATAGACCGCTCAATCCTCACCATCAACAGAACTGGTACTGCTTCAAATATTCTAAGACTTCCGTATCGCTAGAAACAAGTTGTACACAACCCTGATAACTACATGGAAGAACTATAAAAATTTCAAACTAGTAGTTACTATGGTTGTATGTCAAATCAGCTGTAAATGTATTGTTGCCACTATTAAATTTCCAACCTTTTATGTTCTTTGTAAATGATAGAACCTTTCCAGGGAGGTGTCACATGATTAGACAAAAGCAGTTACAATTAATTCTGAAAACAGTTTTCAACCCCTAACTTCTAAGGGATTGCAGCTATCGAAAGACGTTTAATAGAAAAGTTGTTAGTTATGATGAGACGATAACTCGTATAATTTGAATTATCTTTCTATCCCCAATTGTAAGGGAGTAATAGAAAAATGAAAATTTCAACCTCTTGGCATTTATATCCCCTCTCAGCTGAATGGCCCACCTATTCCCTAAATCGTGTCATGAGAACTATTGCAATAGGAAGTCTTCCAAAAAAAATCTATCTAACAAATGACCATTTTTAATAGATTAATTTCAATTAAAAATCAACTTGTTGAACTGTTTTTCTTGCATTCATTTATGGATATTTACACATTCGTCGTTGAAAACAAGAAGTTTTTGAAGTGTAGGGTTAAATTAATTTTTTTTCTCTCATTCGCCATTTATTAATGTTTCACTTCCTTGCTTATTTTCCAATTTTGGGTGTAATTGTAAACTTTTACGAATGGTAATGGGATCGTGAAGATTTTTTAAAACAGAAAAGATGTCACAAGCGGAAAAAAAAGTTCAGAGCGTCCAAAAACCCAAAGTCCTTAATCAATTAAACAATTATTCTATCGAAAGTAGCCAACACGAATTTCATCCTGTATACATCACTTCAAATATTTATAGCCATCCCGCTGTAATCCACAAAATTTTTACTATAGTCATCACGTTTTTTGCCAATTTCATTTTTTTTTCAATCTAAAACGCGAGAGGGGGGGGGGGATGTTCAAAACTCCCTCTCTTATTTCATTAAACAGCCATTCTCTCGAAATCAGCCAACACGAATATTTCATCCTTCAAATCTCACTACACACATTGGCCGCCATCCCGATAAAACCCGCCAATTTCTATTTTAAGCCTTGGTTAATTAAACAGTTATTCTCATGAAGCAAGCCTCCATCCTCCAAATCTCACAGCACACTGTTCGGTGCCAAGCCGCTGAAACACGCCGATTTTTACTTTCTCGTCTACGAAGTATACAGAGAGAAAGTATTGTAATCGTCAAGAAATTCGAACGCGAGATTTTGACGAATCTCCACGTTCTAGACCTCCCTGAGTCCGAAAAACACAATTTTGGAATTATGTCTGTGTGTCTGTCTGTGAACACGATAACTCGAAAACTATTAGAGCTACGGGGATGAAATTTGGTATGTGGTCTTTAAACATAATTTGTACGTTTCTATCAACTTTTGGACAAAATCCGTCAACGGGAAGTCTGTCTGTCTGTATGTTCGAGGTCATGCGAACGCTATAACTCAAAAACTTGAAAAGCCAGATGGATAAAATTTGGTACACAGTTTTATCGTCATAAATGTAGGTCCGTATAAAATTTTGGGCCAAATCCGTCAACGGGCTGACTGTCTGTCGGTCTGTGTAATAGCATACTTGTTCAACTCCATGCGCATGCGTAAATGCCTGTGCAAAGAAGGGATACTCCGAAAACTTGGCAGTTTGCCAAAAACCAATTCTGGCGGCAAGATTTTGTAAGGAAGCAAACATTTAAGGCGTCTCGTTTTACTTGCGTATTGGAAGCAATCTCTGCGCATGCGCAAGTTATTCAGCGAGCAAGCTATTCTTCTGTTTTCTTCTCCGCACGCGGAACTTGCATTGCTCGAGTTTGATAAAAAAATAAATATTGCGAAGTTTTAATACATACGTATCTTTTTGAATATGATTCTTCACCTCAATATTTTACTATCACTATAATCAACAATGAAAAACCTTCTGATAGTCATTGCATTCTGGGTTACAGTTGGTTCGAACTTTTTATCAACGCAGGGGGAAGGGAAATGACAAATGTTTGAAAAGTATACGAGAAAGTTTACGGGAGGCCACTCCCGCTGGTTACTACTGCCATCACGTATTGTTGACAATTTCATTTTTCCCCGTTCATCATTCATTAATGTTTCACTGTTTGCGAACTAATGTTTTCATTTTTCAATTTTTGGTGTCGTAACAAAAATTTAGGAATTGAAATGTGGTCATGAAACTTTTTGCCAGCCGGAAAGGGGTCGCGTGACAGAGGAAGACAAAAAGGGTTCCAAGAAGTCTTAATCAATTAAACAGTTATTCTCTCGAAGCAAGCCTCCAAATTTCGCTGCACACGTTCGGCGCCAAGCCGCTGAAACCCGCCGATTTTTACTACTAATGAACAAAAACCCGGGTCCATTCATTCTGCGTACGCGGATGCACCCCACTTTTCCACCACCACGACTCCGGCTGGGGTGGTCGACTGGAAGGAAGAAAAATACGATCCGAGAAGCAAAAAGAAGATCCACTCCGCGAAGAAAAGGGCCCTAACAACGGGGGCGGAGCTGAGAGCGCGTGCAGTATGTGATGCCTCAAGGCGCTAGACACCCGGGCGCCGGGATTGTTGTCAGCCCCAGTGATCTCGAGGAAGGTAATCGCTTCTTCTGTGCTCAACCTCGGGATGACTCGTTTTGTCTGCCTTCTTTTTATTTTCATTCTTTACCTTCTCACTTTTTAACGAGGTACAAAAGCTGTCAACTCCCTGCGTCACTACGAAATGGAATTCGGTAATTGCCACCGCGTACCTGCGTTCCGGTTTGCGATGGTATTACAAATTGGTTGGGGAGTGAGGTTTATCGGGGTGTACTCGATATGGCCTACTTATGATTACGGTGCTTATGACCATTATTTTATATGTTTTTGGTATGGTCGGCAATGCATTATGATTTCCTATTTAACAAAGACATTAATCACAATAATTAAGGGATATTTCAAAATGAATATGAAGCAATAAAAAAAAGAAACATTGATTTTTTTTAATTAAACAAAAGCGTCAGAAAGCAAACGATAAGTCAAAGAAAGTTGTTCGATTATGCACAGGGAAGGCGTCTGGCAAATCGTCCAATGCCTCCCCAAAACTTCTTGAGCTGGAAGTTGCCCTGGAGCGAGAGTGGCAGAAGATCTTACAAGATCTGCTGGACAGTATGATTTTGTCCATGCTCCATTCACTATCAGTGTATTTTGGTATTCTTGGGTGACCATGCACGGTACTGAACAATCAATGTGTGGCACTCTTGTCCAGTTTGGTATGCTTCTGTTCATCGCCACCAATATGTCACATGCTACTCAATCGCGATATTTGAGTTTGTATCTCATTAGTATAAACGAATAACTTTTTTTTAGTCGTCGTTTGCTTTTCAGATACTTGTTTAATAAAGAGAAATCAAATATTATCTTTTATCGCTTCATATTCATGTTGGAAAATCCCTTAATTTTTGTGAGTGGTTTTTGTGTAAATTCCCAATAAATTGAATTCCTGCTTACGTGCTACACTTCAAATGTTCCATGCTCAGTTAATTTTGGAATCCACTTCGTATTTTGCAATAAGAAAAAGGACGCGATATCACGGTATAGTGTGGTTTAGTTGGTTTAGTTATATTATCCTCCCGTTTTGCAATATCTAGACAGCAACTCTGAAATAAATCTCTTAACTTTGTACCTACCCTTTTAAGCCACAGCCCGTATGATCATGCAGGTTAGACATTAGTTAATATTTCGGCTTCCTGGTTAGTTGCAGGCAGTAAATACCGGAAGGAACGAGTGTTCTTGTTTCAAGAATCTCAGCTGATCTATTTGTCTCATCAGATGGCAGATACCATCCAGTTTTGAGTTACCGTCGGTGTTCAATCCATTGGTCACAAAAATACTTCCGGTCTTAAAGGGTTACAGCAAGGTGAGATACTATGTGTAGTTAGATGCTAAACGACATGCGTAGTACCGTTTGTAATTCGAATTTACACCATTTTGGATTTCACATCTTGCTTGAACAAATATCTAAGCCTATTTCGTTAATTACCGCAGTAAGTAAAACATAGAGATGGACTTGCTTGTAGTCGTATTTAAAATGGTTATGGGCATGAGAATAAAGCTGCCCGAGGTATTTCCGTAGCATGCATTCATTTAAAAGTGCTTTTTTATATATAAAAAAATCAAAATTTCGAGTGTTACAGCATAATTACATACACTTAACTTCCACAAGGAGAGCTTCCCATTATGCCTTTTAATATTTTCTTACTATAGATTGTGTGATCCCAATAAGATCAATCAAATATATAGTCATTGAAAATACTTGATGTAACAACTTAATTTTCGAAAAATTTGCAAAAGATTACACTGCATTTTAACACATTATTAACATAAATTGAAGCAGTGGGCAATCCAGGACTTTGCTTGGGGGGTTGTGTGGGGGGGTAATAAAAATTTTGTATCGTCGTGACCTCGTAGCTTATGTGTAAGACAATACACTTTAACTTTACTCACCTGAAAATAAGAATCACAAAGGACACTGTAATACTTT